>OMLC01059525.1:8605-20253 GCA_900302585.1 Regalecus glesne
CCCCCCCCCACACACACACACACACACTCATCACAACAAATGTCCTTCATGAATTCGAGCATTGAAATGTTTTCTGGTGTCCCAAGTCACCTCATTTAGGATGAATGACAGTTTACCACAGCCTGAGAGGACCCCTAACGCCATGCATTTGAAATATGCAGTCTATATGATAACTGCTTATGAATATGCCGTTTTAGCTCAGTGGTGGAGCGCTTTGGGAACTGATGAGCCAGACGTGTCGTGGGTTTGAACCCACCACAGGGGCATCAAGAAGGACACCTGGACTAAATCCCCTGAGCTCCATCTAAATCGGTTTTCACCCTCACAACACGAAGACCAATTGTGACGTGTTAAATGGACCTCTCATCCAACTTTCCGTCCATCGTCGGGCCGCTAGTCCGACGTCAGGGTGTGGAGTCATGCTGGAGCCTATCCCAGTGCTCACTGGGTGAAAGGCTCCATTCCCTCACAGGGGTTGTGCACGTAGGGGGTTCAGTGTCTTGCTCAAGGACACCTCTACAAGGCTTCCTGGAGGAGCCGGGAATCAAACCACCGATCTTCCAATTACTAGACTCCTCTACCCGCTGAGCTATGCAGCCACTGTAATATACGTGGATAAATTAATGCATATGAACACACGTGTGTAAAAAGAGACCTTGTGTTTCGCACTCGGCTGACAGGGTCCTCCATCCACTCCCCCTGCTAACGCTAAGCTGTTCCAAGACAACAAACCCGGTGTAGTGTTCATTGTTAATGAATGAATCTTCAAAATAAAACACATGCAACATTTACGGTAACAAAGGCCTGCGGCTGCTAGAAGCCCTCGGCCCCCTGATGGAATAATATCTTTTATTTACTGGGAAGCCTCAGTTTCAGGGCTGTGTTAGCGCAGTGTTACCGCAGCGGTAACACTGCGCTAACCAGCGTGTCCACCTCCACCGTAACCTTCTAAATATGAGCCAAACCACGCGGGTCAGGCATCCAGACAGGGCTGGTGTAGGGGGCAGGTCTGTGTTCCAACCAAGCAGACATCCACCTGAGACTGCTAATCCACGTCCTCGCCAAAGACCACTGGTTGACCAATAGAATCAGGTGTTGAAGTGCTTGGTTGGGACAAAGACCTGCACCCACACTGTCCCTATCTGGGTCAGTTTGACATCCCTGATTTAACAGAGATCTCTCTGAGCTGAGGAGGTTATACGGTGTATGAAGGATGCTAGCGAGGACAGAAGCTTTCAAACACTGAGGGCTGACGTATGGGATGGAGTTACGCTACAAACAACTTGGAGTTTCTTTATATGCGCTGACTCTGGGGCCTGAGTAGATAGTCAGCCATCCATCCATCCATCCATCCATCCATCATCCAACATCCATCCAACATCCATCCATCCATCCATCCATCATCCAACATCCATCCATCATCCATCCATCCATGCATCATCATCCATCTATCCATCATCCATTCATCCATCCATTGTCAACTGCTTACCTGAAGATGGGTTGCAGGTCTGCTGGAGCCTATCCCAGTGCTCATTGGGCAGAGGGTGAACTCTCCTGTCCCTCCCGGGGCAGGCATGGGGGATTAAGGCCAGATGCCCTCCCAGATGCCCCGGGGTGTGTTTGACCTTGCAACCTCTGGCTCGTTAGTTCCTGAAGTGTATCGTACCCCTGAGCTACCGAGGGCCCCACCACTATACAAGCGCCCAATTAAATTCTCTGCATTGAACCATCCTCCATACACACACTGGGAGCAGTGGGCAGCTGCAGCACCTGGTGACCAACTCCAGTTCTCTTTGCTGTTGCCTTGCTCAGGGGCACAGGCAGCGGTATTAACACTTAACATGCATGTCTTCCTGATGTTGGTCACAGCCACAGTCTGAGGGCTCGCACTCTCAGTGAGGACCAGCAGTAAACGACTGCGGCTTTCTCCAAACGGGCTTTTTCAGCCCAGAAAACCCGATGGAAGCTTTCTCAGGCAACCGATAGGGGGAGATATCAAAATGGGAATCAAGGCATCGGTTCTGCTCGAGTGCCCTTGAGCAAGGCACAGACTTTCCATTCCAAGGTCGATAAAGTTCCGAGTCATTGTCCACATCACAGGCGGAGGCTATTATCAGCCGCGCAGTTTCCCCGCAAGACAAACGGGTCTTGGTGAAAATGGCCATCTCTGGAGGAAACGGGCTGGAACTCGCTGCACGGGGCTGCTGAACACTGGCTGTGAGCTGCCTCATCAGACCCACACTCACACTTCAATAAAGGCTGATGGTCATTGCTTTAGGTGGAGGTGGACAGAAGAGGGTGATGGGGAAGAAGAGCAGGGCTAGGGTGGGAACATGTGGCCTGGCAGATGGCCTCAGGGGGCTTCTCTCACATGGGGCTGGACAACCTGACGCCTCCGGTCTGTTTGATGGTCGTCAAACAGCTGGACCGGTCCTGGGATCTTAGACCCACTTCTGTTGACGAGGACCCCCAGATGTCGATGTGGTGAGGCCCAGGAATCCCTCTACTGAAGGCCAAAGTACCGTTGACCAACTCCGTTTTAGAAGACGGTACCTGTGTCGCACACACAGACAAAAGTGTGTTCTCTGTATTTAGCCCCTCCTCCTGTTGTGTAGGAGCAGTGGGGGGCGGGGCCTGACAAGCCAGAGGCTGTGGGTTCGAGCCCACCGCTGGGTGTCAGGAAGGGCATCTGGCCGCTCACTGCTCCTGTCCAGTAGGATGGCTTGAATGCGGAGGACACATTTAGTCACATGTAGGTACAGTGACACACACAAAGCCTCTTCTTCTAAACACGTCTGTTCCATTCTGCAGATTCTGCTCTGGTCTGTTGCTCTCCGAGCCTCTGCCATCCATTACATCAGGAACCTGAACACAATGACTGCCCTGCCTCCGCGAGGCTCACCCCCCCTCCCCTCCCTCGCCACCAAAATGCAATCAATAGGTGTGAATTGAATTGGATTTGCACTCCAGCACAGTCCTGCCAGGAAGGATGGGGGTTGCCATGGTAACAGGCGGCCTTAATTGCCTGCCCCAGTAAGTAAATCCTCAGATAAACAGGAAACGGCACACGAGCAGCCCTTCCACCCACATCCCCAGGCCCTCGAGCTCCCGTCCAAGGTCATCCCACAGGCCGAGAGTCATGGTTCCTGTTGGCCATCACCCTAAGGAGGCATTAAGGCTCTGGGATGGTGGCCTACTCAACGTAGCTGATTTGATTTGTCTTCGTCTGAGATGTCCAGGCTTTACTTCGGAGGCATCCGCTGCTAAACCCTGCGGCCGGGACTCCCATAGGACCCGGCAGACGATTGTCGGCTGCAGTGAGATTATTCATGGGAGGTGGAAAACAATGCTTGTCGTATAATGAAGTGGCATCTGTTTCACTGCAAGAGATGCTTTTTCTCAGAATGTGTTGTTCGTTCCCAGATCTCCCCAGGACTGCATGAAAATGGGAAATAGATGTCATCACTCAGTGTCACGGTGAAGCAGCCCCATGCCTGCAAGGGCTCGTCCACGGCTCCCATAATGCTCTGGGGTCCGCAGTGCAGCTGGGAGCCTTAATGGCTTTTTCACAATGTAATTGGGGCCTGCTAGCATGTGGAGCTGCATTGTGTTGAAAGAAGAGACCAGGGACAAGACATCCTTTTTAATCCCAGACAAATTAAACACCTTAACGGGATAGCTGAGTCTGCGACAACAGTACAGACAAGAGATGGAGATGGTGGCTGTTTCTGAATAACACCAACATGTCTGACATCTGCATGAAAATCACGACCATTGAGGAAGAGAAAAAACCTCCGTCACCCCAAACTGAATGAAGACTGGTTTCAAAACAGCATCTATGGAACCATCTCTCCCCTAATGGGAAAACACGTGTCCTCATGGATCTCTTCACATTGAAGGGAGTCGTGGTGTTTTGGTTCCCTAGTGGTAAATCATGAGCATTTATTTCCCTGTCAAGTCACGACGACTCCTGCCGGCAGATGGCGCTGCCGCTCCAAAAGGGCAGCGCTGCAGGCCGGTGAAGAGGCCTCTGGCTATTACATGCATACAGTACACGGCTCCTCAGAACCAGATCCTACATGCAGACAAAAGCCCTCAAATCTCAGAGGTGGGTGATGCCTGAGAAATGAGTCATGTGTGTGATTTCCAGATCACTCAGGAGGTGGAGATGATGGAAGTGTTGCCCTGGGTGTGTGTGTGTGTGTTGAGGGGAGTTCCAGTATGGATTGTATAACTGATGTGATATTGGTATGAATTATTTAGGAGCCATAGTACCCACACTTCTGGGTTTGTAAGGGTTACTACCGTGGGAGGATTGAGGTGAGTGTGGGACTTGCAGGCCATACGTTACTGTTTGTCATGGACTCTGAGGAGGTCTCAGACACACACACACACACACACACACACACACAGATACTATACTTATGGCGTCTGTGTTCAGGATTTATCTATAATTCATTCAGTAAAATCTATTGGCGGTCATTTTCCTTTCTGCATACCAAGTCATCAGAATCCAGAAGCGGCCATGTTACCGCTGCTGACTCGAGGCCTGCGCTTTTGGTTAACTGAGAGCCAAGCCCCCTCCAGGGTGCTCTGCTGTGAATGTATTATGCATGCTGCATTTTCTCCTTTTTATGCAGATATGGGATGAATACCAACCGGTCAATATTGAATGAGGGAACAATCTGACTCCATAACAATTTGCTGATTACAGCATAAACCTAATTCCATCAACAAACAGCCTGGTGAAGGAATCAAACGGGGACATTTGTTAGAACTGTATTCACGTTTACATGGCATTATCTTTAGAGTGACAAATGATAGTAGGTGGAATAGCTCCGGGGGTCGGATGGTCATCTGGTAGGAAGATTGGTGGTTTGTTCTCCGGTTCCTTTCGTAAAGCATGGCAAAGTGTCCTTGGGCAAGAGACTGAACCTCCAACATCTTGAGAAAACATGAAAATTAGTCTGGTGGCTAAATCTGCCATATTTGAGATAAGACGTTCCTTTATTAGTCCCACAGGGGGAAGTTATGGTATAGCAGCAAAATGGAAAGCAAGGTAAGAGAGGCATACAATCTATGGCCTAACGTACAATGGTAAATCAAACAAGGGGTAAATAGGAATAGTATATACAGTATGAACAGAAAAAAAGACATTCTAGATGTGCATTAATATTCACTATGCCTATGAAGGAGATTCTATTTATTTTGATAATAATCATAATAATAATACTACTACTACCACTACTACTACTTATAATAATATAGAGACTGTGTGTAAATGAACTACTTTTCCCATAAAGTGGAATAGTGTGATCGTGATTCCCATACCTGGATTCTTGAGCATGTATTGACATTTTTCCCATAAATCTTTGCGAAATAGGTTTTTTTTTCTTGTTTTAAAACTAGCTATACTTCTTGCATATTTTGAGCTTTCCAGTACTTTGCTGGAGATTTAAGGAAATAAAACACGATTAAAAAAAGATACATTCATAACGAGGTGTGTTCCCTGCTGGAACATATATATTTTTTTGTAGTCCATGTTGCTATGCAGTACATTATGTCAGTCATAACATATGGGTAAAATAATTTACCAAAGGGTGAATAACCCCGGGGTATCTTTACTTCCGGGTCCTCACAATTAGCACTCATACTCAACATGGCGGACTCAAGGTAGTTCCGTGTTAGCGCTATTGCTAAATACTCAGAAACACGGAAGAATAGTGTCTACAGGTGGTGAATAGTGTCTACAGCAGAAATTTTGCTGTGTTCTAGCACGTTGTTGCTGCGAAAATGGTGTGAAAATAGGTATCGAACATGACATTTTATTAGAAAATAACACGTTTCGTCTTTAATGTCGGGCCTAACGTAATGGCGGTGCTGTATGAGGTAGGAATGCAAAATCTTCGTGCCAGTGTGGAAGAAACTCGAGTCTTCACTCCAGGTCAGTTTGTGGTCAGTTGTGTTGTATATTTATTCATGTTTGAGCAAAAAGCAGACACAAAAACAAAGAATGTTTCTTCTCCCGCATCTGTGTGTCAGTGGAGGGCTTACGGTGTAACAGAAAGGAGGTGGTATGGAATGTGCAAGTTTCCCCACCGTATCAGTCAAAACTTGCTTTATTCAGACACACAGGTCCCAATTAATGATAATTAAAAACACAACACAGGACATAGTTTCACAGCCTGAAAGTCAGTTTTCAAATACAAGCCCCTGCGCCTCCTTTCTGCTTCATACCAACTCCTGATTCTCCCAGGTCAGTGTCGTCTGTAAGGCTTTAGGTTTTACTGGGTAAATATGACTAGTGTTTTGTTTTTTTTTGCTTATGTGAAATCAGCAAAAAATAATAATTCTGTGTCTCTTAGCCAATATCTGTTGTTCTTGGTTGTGGACATTCATCAAAGAGGATTTTTCTATTCCTTGTGCTGTGTAGTATGTGCATCATCATCATCATCATCATCATCATCATCATGGTTGGACGTGCTTCTGCTGTACATGGTCAACTAGCTCATATGTAAGTATATCAGGTTGTATGTGAGCGCAGGCATATCATTGGCCACTTCACATGACAGATGTTTGTTAGAATAACAAACATCTTTTATCGTTCTGGCTTCCAAGAGCCAGGTTGCTGTTAACGTGTTGATATTATGAGACTTAACTCCCATAGATTATGCTTCAGCCTGCTATTGGAAAAAACAGTCTGCACTACTGAGGTCCCATATAAGTTGGAATTAGAATTTGTTGTACCCGGATAACAGTATCTAATAATGATACTTTGTATCAGCGCATTTGTATCATGATGGTGATTTGTGGCTGAGAAATGAAATGTCTTTAAATCAGAGTCTGTATTAGGATCAGATTTAGTTTTTTGAACTGGTCCAGTCAGGCAAACAAAAAACTGGCCTTTTAGGATTGTTCACACAATGCACCACATATTCCTGTTTGAAATATTTAAAATTGGCATATCTACATATAAGCAGAAATATAGAAATTAAGTCTTGTACACAGAGTGAAAATGGTAGCTCAGAAGTAAAAGTGTACTAAGGATTAGCTATCAAAAAAGAATACAAACACCGAGCAACCAGGACTATTTGATGCAAACCTTGGGGAACCTCACCATGGATGCAGAAGCAAGAGACAAGGTTTATCCCCTTGACCGTCAATAAGTAACTGTGCTCAGGTTAGCTGGCATTTTTATGATGCTACTGTGTTTTGACATGCCAGTGGGTTGGACAATGTGAAGCCACTAACAATCAGTGTTGGTTCCATCTTTGCAAAGTTGCCCTAGGCAGAATTTGAGGTCAGATAGGGTATCTTGGGGATCATCTTCAAGGAATCATGCTGTTGAAGACAAAAGAGAGAGTAGAAGAGAGACCTTATTCGTATCACAGTTACACTCTGGAACATGCGCACAACTGCAGGGAATGATGTCTGAAGAAATATTCCTTCTGCATTTTGCCTGTCATGCTATCCTTCCTCTAGGAATAGTGGGCAGCCCTTTACTCAGCTGCTCAAAGACTAATTATTGATGGACAGCTGTCATGGGCAAGGACAGTAGAGTTCTGGATGTTTTATTTGGGATGGATTTTCTTTTTAGAAGAAGAAGAAGAAGTTTTATTTATTTTCCACTGTACATGTATGCATCGAGACTTGTCCCCGCATTTAACCCGTCCTTTTGTATATAAGCCATAGCGCCCAGAAAGCAGTTAAGTGGTTCACTGTCTCACTCAAGGACACTTTGACACATTTCTCTGCAGGTACTGGGATTG
Organism: Regalecus glesne; assembly: GCA_900302585.1. Lineage (NCBI taxonomy): Eukaryota > Metazoa > Chordata > Actinopteri > Lampriformes > Regalecidae > Regalecus > Regalecus glesne. The sequence continues at coordinate 16,375 of OMLC01059525.1, forward strand.
AAGCTGCAACCTTCAGATCACTAAACGGTGATCAGAAGGTGAGCCATGCTGAGTTTATATATGCATGTGTATTAACTTGCAATAGGAGAGAAGAGTTTTTCTATTCATTCATTCATCCATCCATCCATCCATCATCATCCACTTATCCAAACTCGGCTTACCGTTTCAGTGTCTTGCTCGATCTTTAAAATTTACTATGTAAAATTTTTAAGTTAAATTGTGGTTAGTTAAGTAAACATATTGTACACCATTCATTTACCATTCATGTTCAGGTGTCACCAATCAAAATTGGTGACACCTAAAATGGGGGGTGTCCTTTTTCTAGATTAGACCAACAGCCCCTCAAAATGTGCGTGCATATCCCTGTTTGTTAGCAGAGAGGAAAAACTAACTTTTCAGTCAAGCCTAGGTTCATTTCTGATTCATTCTGGAAAAACACTGTGTGCCCTGGAACTACAAATTGCTGTAATAAACCAAACCTTTGGCATAGAAATTGATCGGTTCCTGATGGCAGTATCTCGGGGCTACTTAACCACCAACTGTCTGGAACATTCTAGTTAAATTGCTTGGCAGATATTTTCAGATTGATTCTTTTAAATCCATCCAGCAGGACCAATAATGGAATCAGATTTGTCTGAATGATTGCATTTTTACTTTTTAGATCTGCTCACTTTTCTGCATAACTACCCAGTAATTCCATGGTGTGACTATGAGGGAATTGTTTTTGGCATTAAACTGACTGCACCCAGTCACAATTTCAAGCCAATATCTTGGTTATCAATTTTAATCCTCCCATCACAGACTCTCAGGTCCAAACAAATTGTGTCTTCTGCAAGGAGCGTTTTGACCATCTGGGGTCATGACCTGTGAGAGGTGGTGTGTAAGCAGTGGGGATCACTGGTCATTACAAGAAGGTGGCATGAGATGATGTTTAATTGACTTTTTCTTTAGTTTAGAGTAAATCTCCTTTAATCACAGTGTGAAATGTCTTGCACTCTGGAGAGCTGAGCCCCCCCACCCACACATACACACATGGCAGCACTCTAGGTGACGGGTATAAGGAGGATTAATGAGTCTTTGTGTGTATAATTAGATTTCCCCCTCTGTCCATATAATCACGTGCTTAAATGGAAGTGAAGACAAAACCTTCCCTCAGAACATGACGAGAAGTGAGAAGGTGAGCTTCCCTTCTTTGTTGACTACATCTCTTCATCTCTCACTCACTTCTTCCCTCCCTCTCTTCCATTCCTCACACTCTCCCTCCTTCAGTCTCTTTTGCCCTTAGACTCAGCATGACACAGGAATACCTGTTAGCTTCTGGTCAGAGAGCTTTATCAATAAAAGCCAGGCTTGGTGTACTGCAGTGTGCAGGCCAGGCTTTTAGAAGCTTTATTTATTTGTCATTGTACATAAATTCAACAAACCTGTCCTCTGCACTTAACCCATTCTACTTTAGAGGAGCAGTCAGCAGCCGCAGTGCCTGGAGAGCAGTTAGGGGGTTCAGTGTCTTGCTCAAGGACACCTCGACATCCCTTTATGCAGGGGGTAGGGATGGAACTGGGGGGGGATCTGATTATTGCAGGGATTAAAGTTGCTATGATAAATGTACGTTTTGTTGAATTTGCGACCCCATGTGGAGAACTGTGGTTGTGACTCAGAAGGTTAAACATTAAACATCGCTTCATGTTGCAGATGTCTGCATTCCCCCTGTGGAATCTGGTGCACTTTGAAGAGAAAAGTGAGATACAACTATGAGGTTGCATATTTCTTATTGTGGTGATGAATCCCATTCATCGTCAGCTACTTATCTGAAATCGCTTGGCGGAGTCATGCTGGAGCCTATCCCAGCGCTCGTGTACAAAAGGCGGGTAAACACCCTTGACAGGGCGTCAATTCTGTCACATGACTTGAAAAGTTAGGAATTCAGTGTCTTTTCAAGGACACTTTGAGACACTTTCTGAAGGAACCAGAGATTGAACCACTAACCTTCCCATTACGTGACGACTGCCCTACCTCCTGAGCTATGCTGCCCCTGTTATGTGGCTCCCGTCTGTGTAAACTGCCTGGTCAGCTTTCACCGAGAGCCTGACCCTGAGACATTTGTAGTCATTGCATAGAAACATCTAATATTCTTGCTGATGGCTTTGTTTGACTCAGTCACACAGGGGCTTTCGAGTAGGACTGAGTAATGAATAATGAATGGCCAGTAAAAAAATGCCTGATGGCAGCTTTAAGTAACTCAATTGAAAACACCAGCAACAGGAAGTACCTGAAGGAGCGTTTGGTTGTGTGTAAATCCTGATGGTTGTAGTTTTGAGAGGGCCATTGGGATAAAGTACCCCCAAAAAAGGACCGTCAGGATTGAAACTTGAATATGAAACAAAAAAATCAGTGGCCTCAAAGTCAGTTTAAAGTCAAAATTAACTCCAATGAATATGCAGAGATTTGCTTTGGTGACACCTTAATACATCAGCTTTATTTACTTGTCATTGTACATACGTGCATTGACGTGTGTTCTCTGCATTAAACCAACCCTATTAGATAGGAGCAGCGAGCATCGCAGCATCTGGGGACCAACCCCGGTTCTTTTTCCTACTGCCTTGCTCAGGGGCACAGGCAGGAGTATGAACCCTCGCATGTATGTCTGTGTGATGCTGAGAGAAAACCAGAGCACCTGAAGGAAACCCACACAGACATGGGGAGAACATGCAAACTCCACATAGAAAAGACACACGACCTCCTTGCTGTGAGGCAATTATGCTAACCACTGCACTGCCAGTGTTCCCACTAAGTTTTACTCTATGTGCTGAAAAAGATGAGCATCTCACCCACTGTATGTAACTGACCATGCTAGATGTTCTGTTAAGCCTAATATGGAGGACTGCTGGATAATATTGATGTGGTAATGTTCTAATTTATAGATGGTGAATACAGTTATTTATTTTCCAGTTAACTTCTAATCAAGTTGGCATAGCTTGTAATTGCTATTCATTTTTCTATTTTATCGTTTGAGTTTTTGTAATTTCCTCGGTTGGTTGATCCCCTCTTCAGGTAGTGCAAAGCACTGTGGCATAAATGTTCTTTTAGTGTTAAAGAGCCATTTCAGTATAGTTACATTGATCTAAGTTAATTCACCTCCGATTCCTCTGGGGAAAAATCAATCTAACATATCCAGCTTGGGTTCTGGATATGTTAGATGCCGGTTTAATATTGTTTGCTTTCTGAAACATCCTCAGGTACTCCAGAAACAAAGGAGGGCAGGACTAGGAGCGAGTGTACTAGAGGACCAGCTCAGGGTGGAGGGTTTGGAGACAAAGAAAGACCAGACTGAGATGGTGTGGACATGTGTGGAGGAGAGATGCTGGTAACTGAGGATGCTGGTATACTGGGAGAAGGATGCTGGTATACTGGGAGAAGGATGCTGAATATGGAGCTGCCAGGCAAGAGGAGAAGAGGAAGACCAAAGAGGAGGTTTATGATGTGGTGAGGGAGGACATGCAGGTGGCTGGTGTGACAGAGGAAGATGTAGAGGACAGGAAGAGATGGAGATGATGATCTGCTGTGGGGACCCCTGATGGGAGAGGCCAGTTGTAGTAATAGGTTTCTGGAACACCCTCCCCCATAATCTCCGTCTCCACCCCACCCCTGCCTCCCTTTACTTCCAGCAGTGAAGGAACTGAATATACCTGCAAGTCCTGATGGTTAGTTATTTCAGGTACCTAGTCTGATCCCACACATCACTTGACTCTGCAAAGCTCTCTTTCTCTCTTCCCCCCCATTCTGTCATGTCCTGTTCTTTCATGTCACAGCCATGCTCTTTTCTTTTTCTCAAACTTTCCATTTTTAGCTGCCTGGTACAGGGGAGTTGAGTTTACCAGT
>OMLC01059553.1:4027-23303 GCA_900302585.1 Regalecus glesne
TGTTAATGATATGTTTTGAGGATTTGTTTACTTTTTGTGTCTTGAAGATGGTTATGTTTTTCATACACGGCTTATTGGATTTTTGATTAATTAAATGACATTTAAAAAATCTTTCTCTCTCTCTAAGTGGTCTTTCACTATCAGGCCCACATCATGGACTTTTTGATAGGCTCGGCTTATACTGATGATTTAAATGTTTTTGATAGGGATCAGGGAGGTGTGGAGGCGCTACCAGACAGCCTGGCTGGTAGGACAAGACCTAATCAGCAAAAGTAAACTGAGCAAAGAGTGAGGCTTTACAGGTGGGCAGCATACAGTCTGCCTGGAGGTCTGCCGTGAGAGAAAAGTGGAATGAATATGTTGGGGATATTTTGGGGCACAGATTGTTATCTGAGGCCAAGTTGGAAGGGTGTGAAGCAGACAGCTCGTGCCAAGTTGTCTAAATGGAAATTGTTGCTGCCCCAGTTGTCGTAAAGGGGTTGAGTTTGGGTTGCCATTAACTTAGTTGCCCCAAGCATGTGGCACAGACTGGTTGTTATTCCTCCACCAAGAGGCCTGCTTGAAGACATTCAATGGTCCGTAGTGGACTTTTCTGGTCAGGGCAATGCTGGATCTGGGCCCTGCCTTGTACTTGCCAATTGAAGGAGGAGGACAGGTCTTTTGGGGATCTGGCCTTTAGGCCAAAGACTGCACATACAATGGGGAAAATAAGTATTTTGCCCCCTTGTTGATTTTGTGAGTTTCCCCCCTTACGAAGAAATGAGCATTCTATACTTTTCATGGTAGGTTCATCTTAACAGTGAGAGACAGAATATATTTTAAAGTCCATTAAAATTACAGTACAGAGAGTACACCTGGATCCTGATCACAGGCAGGTGTGTCTTTATTCAAAGTGTGAAAGTCTTTAACACATTTATTTTTCCGGCGTCCTAGTTTGGTGGGTTTATTTGAGTTGATAGATGGTTTGTTTGGGGCATGAGGGAGAATTTTCTTTTGCTGTTTATCCATGGTCCAGAGTACCTACCTAGGAAGAAAAGTACACAGACATTAATAAACTTTATATCAGCTATTGTGAAATTAGCAATCTGACTGAGCCATGAAAACCAAGCCTGGGCAAAGGGGAATGTGGACCCTGTAAAGATTCTTACAGGACAATTGAAGGTTTGGCTAAGGGTGGAGCATGTCTATTATCAAATGGTGGATAATTTGGAGGCTTTGAACCTCAAATTAGCAGTATGGGGATTTTTTTTAAATGTGGGAGATGATGAAAATCTGGTCTTTCATGACTTATATGTTGCTGTTTTTTTGTTCTTGGTATTCTTTATTTTGGGGGAGGTACTTCTTAAATAATGATATTACCTCAACCATTGTAGTTTGTGTCCCCTTGTATACTAGCTATATTCTTTAATAAAGGCTTACGAGAAACTCTTGCTCTCTCTCTCAAAGTCAAAGTCAAATTCAAATTCAAAAGTGGTTTTATTGGCATGACATATCAGTTTACATATTGCCAAAGTGGATACATTAATAACATAAACATGAACTACAAAACACACCAACAGAATACAGAGAACAAGCATATTGTACAAAAAGAAAAGTCAGAAACAAGACGATTAAATAATAATAATGATTCCCTTATCAGTCCCGCAAGGGGACATTTGGATTTCTCTGCATTTTTGACCCAACCTGTTGAATAGGAGCAGCGAGCTGCCAACACATGGCGCTCGGGGAGCAGTTAGGGGTTAAGTGTCTTGCTCAAGGACACCTCGACATATTGTATGCAGGACCGGGGATCGAACCCGCAACCTTTCGATTGCCAGATGACCGCTCTACCCACTGAGCTGACAAATTAATATGTCAGCTGATTGTCACTCACTGTCCATCATCTTATGGCATGCAGCAACATAGGCTGCTGCTAACCTACAGCTGTCTGGCTCCTCCCCTACACAGCTGTAGGTTAGCAGTAGCCTATGTCACAGCCCCTCTCTCTCTCTCTCTCTCTCTCTCTCTCTCTCTCTCTCTCTCTCTCTCACTCTGTGTCTCTCGCTGTTGTTCTGTGATTGTGTACCTCATCAGGTGCTTTTATCTACGTAGCACAAGTGCTGATCCATTAAGGCAGAGTGATCTGTTTGATTCCTTTTGGGCTAAAAGTAGTGTATTTTCCACACCATAGAAAAGAGTTTCCTCTCCACAGTGTAGAAAGGGTGCCCACTGTGTATGCAGGTCAAATGTTGATAACCGAACTACGCCTAAGAAGTGTAGAGGGGCATCAGTATGCACAAAAATCTCCTTTTTTCAAATATAGTTTTGCTCATGAACCATGTTCCATCTTAGAAGGATATAATCACAACTATGACCTCAAAGAAAAATCCATATAATTAGAAAGGATTTTGCCACAGAAGATCAGAAAGGTAAAATAATAAACCTTAATGATGTCTGCTTCTTATAGAAGCAAGGTGTATTTGTTGGACATGTTCCAGCATGCCTTTTGCTCAACCTCTCATCTTTTTCTCCCCCGTCCCTCTCTCTTTGCTCTTGTCCTATTTCTTACTATTGCAGCTCTGCAGACTGCTCAGCCCCCAAAGGTCCTCTACCCCCCGGAGAGACAAGACACAGTGATAGAGGTCACACCTGGTAAGGCCAAAGAGCTTAACTACTTTTCTCTCTTGTTTTTTTTTGTTTGTTCGTTTGCTTCCCTCTGTTTGTTTGTTTCTTTGTTTCTTTGTTTCTTTCTTTGTTTCTTTGTTTCTTTCTTTCTTTGTTTCTTTCTTTGTTTCTTTGTTTCTTTCTTTCTTTGTTTCTTTCTTTGTTTCTTTGTTTCTTTCTTCTTTACTTTCTTTCTTTCTTTCTTTCTCTTCTTCATTATTTCCTTTCTTTCTTTCTTTTTTTCTTCATTATTTTCTTTCTTTCTTTCTTTCTTTCTTCATTCATTCATTCATTCTTTGTTTCTTTGTTTCTTTCTTTCTTTCTTCCATTCTTTCTTTCGTTCTTTTGTCTTTCTTCGAGATAACCTCCTTCTACATACACTTCTGTGTGTTTCTGTACCTCAGTTCCTCATTTATTTGTATATCTGCTCTCTGTTGGTCATTTGTGAATAAAATGGCTATATGTATAAAATGAAGTGACAGGCATGGGTGCAAGTCCATGAATACTTAGATGGTATCCAGCGCTTTACTTGTGCCCCCATCCATAGGGTTAGTGGTTGCATCAGGAAGGGCCTCTGGCGTAAAACCAATGCCAAATCAAATATGTGGATCACAAATCAGATTTCCATACCGGATCAGTTGAGGCCTGGGTTACAAATGACTGCCACTGGTACTGTTACCCAGAAGGGTGCCAGTGGAAATCATGCTACTGTTGAGCAAAGGAGAAAGAGAAGAGGAAGGTATGTCCAGAGACCATGGGAGAAGAGGAAGGGTAGGAGGGTAGAGGTGATGGTTGAAACTGTGTATGTTAGCACTATGACTGGTGAAGGGAGAGAGCTTGCCAGCCAATATGATGAGAGATGGCAGGTAGATATATTCTGAGTGTACAAGAGACTAGGTAAAAAAAAGGGATTAAGGCCAGTAATATTTGAGATGGGTGCAAACTCTTTCTATGGTGCAGCTAGGAGGAAAAATGGGGTAGGGATAATGCTGAAGGAAGAGAGTTTCAAGGGTTTGTTGAAGGTGATCAGAGTCAGAAAAATTACAGAATACATATGCATACATATATGTGAAAGTGAGGAGACAGTGTAATGGTGAGGATGGAAGGAGTAGAGGAGAGTAAGCTGGATAGGTTTTAAATACTTGGGGTCAACTGTTCAAAGTAACAGGTAATGCAGAAGAGAGTGCAGGCAGGGTGGAGTGGGTGGAGAAGAGTGTCAGAGGGGATCTGTGACAGAAGGGTACCAGCAGGTTTACAAGATGGTGGTGAGACCAGCTATGTTGTATGGTTTGGAGATGGTCACACTGACAAAAAGACACGGGGTGGACCTGGAGCAGCTGGCATATTATATAGAGCAACAGCTCAGGCTGGAAGGTTTGGACACAAGTTAAGAGAGGCAAGATCAAAATGGTTTGGACATGTGAGGGGGAGAGATGCTGAGTATACTGGGAGAAGGATGCTGAATTTGGAACTGCCAGACAAGAAGAAAAGAGGAAGACCAAAGATGAAGTTAATGGGTGTAGTGAGGGAGGACTTGCAGGTGGCTGGTGTGACAGAGGATGATCCAGAGGACAAGAAAAGATGGAGGAGGATGATCCACTTGGGTAACTCCTAATGTGTGTAGCTAAAAGGAGAAGTAGTAGTATGGTTATACAGTTGCAATCAAAGTTATTCAACCCTCACTGCAAATCAGGGTTATTAGTCAAATATACAAACTAGCAACTGTTTATCACAAAAAGAGGTGAATCAGTTCAACTGGATCAGATTTTTATTTAGGAAAGGTTTCGTCACTGACCAGGTGACTTCTTCAGTCTGGCAGACTTCAGATTGAAGAAGTCACCTGGTGTGTGACGAAACCTTTCTTAATAAACTTCTGATCCAGTTGAACTGATTCACCTCTTTTTGTGATTTCCATACCTGGATAATTGAGCATGCATCATAGCAACTGTTTACAAAAAAGAAATCGAACAAAAACATTTTGAATAGCTCAACACAACTAATATTACAGGTGGGTACTCCAAATTCAACAAACAATAATGGTTTTAATGACTACTGGAGTCTCAAAATTATTCAACCCCCTCGTGACAAACATATTTAGTACTTGGTAGAGCACCCTTGTACTGTCTTGACCTTCTGCAAACGTGATGCAAAGACAGAAACCAACTTCTGGCAGCGTTCCTGAGGAATCTTAGCTATTTTGTTTCAAAGGCACCAGAAAATTTGCTCTGAACTATATAAATAAGCCAAAAAGGTTTGGGGATTCTGTTCTGTGGAGCAATTAAACATAATTGGAACTTTTTGAGCCTATGGATCAGCGGCACATCTGGAGGAAGAAGAATGAAGCATGTGCTGAAAAGAACACCCTGCCTACAGTGAAACATGGTGGTGGCTCAGTGATGCTCTGGGGCTGCTTCACTTCCTCTGGTCCTGGAAACCTGCAGTGTGTGGAGGGTAAGATGGATTCAATCAAGTATCAGGAAATCCTGAGAGAAAATGTCATACCATCTGTGAGGAAATTGAAGGTTGGGCATCATTGGACCTTCCAGCAGGACAATAATCCCATGTATACCTCAAAGTCCACTAAGGGCTGGTTTTAGAATAAATCCTGGAAGATACCAGAGTGGCCATCACAGTCACCTGACTTGAACCCCATTGAAAATCTTTGGTGGGATTTGAAAAAGGCGGTTACAGAACACAAAAACCCAAAAGTATTAGTAAGCTGGAGGCTTTTGTCCATGAGGAATGGGCTAATATTCCTCAGGAACACTGTCAGATGTTGGTGTCTGGCTATGCATCACATTAGCAGCAGGTCATAACAGCAAAAGGGTGTTCTACCAAGTACTAAAGATGTTTGTCATGAGGGGGTTGAATCATTTTGAGACTGCAGTAGTCATTAAGAGCAGCATTTTTTGTTGAATTTGGAGAAACCACCTATAATATTAGTTATGTTGAGCTTTTTAAAATGTTCTTGTTTGATTTGTTTTTGTAAACAGCTGCTAGTTTGTATATTTGACTAATAAACCTGATTTGCAGTGGGGGGTTGAATAATTTTGATTGTAACTCTATGTATAAAATGTTCAGATTGGCTTGCTTGTGATTCAAAGACCATATAATGACTGTAAAGAACTTGATTCCAATTCTCTATTATTTTTCTCCCCACAACATATGATCCATCAAAATTGTGACATGTCATTTTCAGTAATCCTCATAAGGAAACTGTTACATTTAGACTAGCAGGTGTATGCATTGGCAGCCTAAATGGAGGTAACTACTCTTAAGTCTACAAACGAATCACTGGTTCCCTAAAACATCTGATTGGAAAAAAGGTGCTAATTGTCTGATGAAACAATGTTTGATAATTACACCCCTCGGTTAAATATTTTATTGAATAGGGAGAGCAAAACATTTTTACTATCTCACCACACTTTTGCACTATTGCAATCTATCTTTGGTAGGGAGTATAAACTTGACCTTGATAGGATGGCCCATAGATCCCCGTATTGAAGTCAGATGTGAAACGGGTCATATGGAAGAATCAGGTACACTAGAGAAAAGATGAATGATGATTGGCAAACAAGCAACTAACATATCATTTTGGGTCTTGCCCAAATGTCCGCTTTCAGTGGGAGTCAATGGCTATATCATGAGTGCTTATCCTTGGGGGACTCTATATCATAACTTTTATTGGACAGAGGGGTTTTGTCCCAGCTGTGTAAAGATAGCCCAGACCTCTCAAAAGGGCAGCTTGGAAATTGGAGAAAATATCAATTACTAGACTATGCATACATCCCTCTGAAAGATGATAACATGTTATGGCTGTCAAACTATTTTAATCATTCATTTAATTTCCTAGACAGGAAAGAAAGCAGACTAAAACGTGTGTCATCAAAATTCTATACATCCTGATTTAAACTAGTCTGGCAAGGCAGATAACTGTCAGCTGTTTTCAGTTCATCTATTTCTTCATTTTTTTTCAATTGACAAGATAACCTGACTAACCTGCTAATACGGTAGTCTCTCTTGGCTGTTTTAACTCATGATCGCGGTCACCTTCTGAAAGCACATTCTGATTTTCCAGACATGTTACACTCAAAAACACCTCTGATTTTTTTCAAACACCCCTTTCACGATCATGATTTAATCAAGTGCTTAATATTAAGTTTGTACAAGGTTTAAGCTGGCTGACCTTCTGCAAAATCAAGGGCAGACTTTAAATCCAACTACAAGAGCTAGATTTAGAAGAGAGCAGATGTAGATTTTATTACAGTACTTTTTCTAAAAAAGCTCCAGCTGCCCTAAACCTCAGAGATACCTCCATAGTTTGGATATTTATTTTACAAACCAAATGGAACTTTGGATGGGAATTCACCAGGTGGGATTGACAATAGAGCCATCTGTTTGAATTTACAATACAAGAGCTTTATTTAATTTTCTCTCATGTCGTCGTTGTGGATCTGCTGGTGTCTATCACAGTGCTCACTGGACAGAATGTGAAGAAATACCCTGCGTAGGTCACCACTCCATGTGTGGGGGATTAAGGCCGTATGGCCTTCTGGATGTCGCACAGTTGGTTCAAACCCATAGCCTCTAGCAACTCAATTCCCCTAGTGTGTGCTCTACCACTGAACTACGGTGGCCCCATTTTTTTCTTTGATTCATTTAAAAATGTTCCCGTAATTCCTGCAAAGACCACGTTGAGTACAACCCTAATATTTCAAAACCTCTCTTAAATTCTTTACTTGTATTTGTGTACTCACACTAATTGTACATATTCTGGTGGGGGGGGGCGTCGGTTGGTCAGTCTGTTTGTCCGTGTGTGGCTGTGTGTTTCCCCACCATTCAATGATCTCCCTGACAATGTCAACATTGTAGCTAGACATGTGCGTGTGTGCGTGCGTGGGTGCGTGAATGTGTGCATGTGTGTGTGTTTCCATTACCTCTAGATTGATGGTGTTACAAATAGGCCCTAAGGCTTGTGTACACTGATGGCAGCAGGAACACTTTTAATGGGAACCACAATCTCACCCCTCTCCCAATATGTCCCCACCCTACTCACAAACAAACACACCTCCCCCCACATACACTTACACACACAACTATATCAATTACTTTGTCAGGCCAACCACTGCACAGCAAGAAATACCTGGAAGTTTGCGCACACACACTCGCACACACATGCGTACACACACACACACACCACAGTGACCCTGTAGTACATTTTAATTATCAGCTTGTTTTAACCTGAGGGAGATTTACATCATCAACCAGCTTTGTTTTGTTCACTACAGGCCCCCTCCCCATCATGCCTTGTCCTCGGTCCTCCTCTCTGTTTTCCTTTCCCCCTCCTGTTGTTTTCACTTTCCCTTCTCATTTCTGTGATCCTTCCTCCTCTATCCCCTTTTGTTTCCCTCCTTTGTGCTCATGCATCATCTATCTCCTCTCTCTCATTTCAGAATATTGTATCTATTTTTCCCTGACCTCATTTTATACACCCCTCATTCCCTCATTTTCCTGCATGAATATTCTTCCCTCTTCTCCTCCATTCTACTATTCTCAATGGTCAGCAGTGTGGACATTTTCATTCCAACCACATTGTAAACCAAATGAGGGGGGAGACTACAAGAGTGAAATGATTTGGTCTAGTTTAAGCCCACATATATCATTCTGTCTTTGTCATCTCTTCTCCACCTATGTGTTCCTCTCTCCACTCCATTCTTTCTCTCAGCATGTCCCTTGTTCTCCTGTATTCTCTTCCATGCCCCCCCTTTCTCATCCAGGCCTATTTCAACTCAGCACATTGTTCCATTACACTTTGTGTGATATGCAGTTTTTATGATTGTTTTGATGATATGGAGTAGCAGCAATAGAATGATCGTAAGTCAAGTAACCATTTGAGTCATTATACAAACTTGAAAAACTCTAGACAAAAAGCTAAGGCATTTCCTTCGCTGTAGGGTAGCTTTTTTTACATTATTTTCAAATTTGACTTTCTGTATACTCACTAATTAAATTCTGTTAGATCCTCCAGGATATCCTCGAAACCATTTTGCCGCACTACATTTGGACAGTCACCTTTCTTGGCAACAGCTACAGATCAGCGGAAAACCCTGCCTGACATTGTGTGGAACCACAGTTATCTTAACACTTTTAAAAACAATTTAGCGAGACTGTTGAAAGCTGCTCAGCTCGTCTCACTGACCGATTATACGGTGGTCTTCATGATGTGCTGTTACCTATAATAATGATGATTTATTTGTCCCCTTTATCTGTCCCACAAGGGGAAATTTGCAATTTTCTGCATTTGACCCATCCTATTGTATAGGAACAGTGAACGGTGGCTGGGGAGCAGTTAGGGGTTCAGTGTCTTGCTCAAAAACACCTCAACATATTTTCTGCATGACCAAAGATCAAATCTCAACTTTCTGATCACCAGATGACTGCTCTACCCACTTAGCTTTGCCACTTGACAAGCATTTTCCTATATTTTTTATTGTCATTGGGTACTTTTATACGTATAAATGTGATTTTTATGTATTTTTGTGTTTCTTTTTGATATAACTGTTGGGTGCTCAGTATAACTTTAAGTTATCTTAACTCTTACAGAGCACTATGTATGTATTGTCCTTTATTAGATTTGGCCTACCAAGGGACTGCAGATGCAAATTTCCTTGATGTTAACATCTGGTGTAGTGCATCAAATAGTGACATTTGAGCAAAAAAAAACTGTACGTGGTCCCTTTTTAAATACATCCATCCATCCATCCATCGTCAACCGCTTATCCGAAATCGGGTCATAGGGGAACTGGAGCTCATCTCCCTTCTCATTGGGTGAGAGACGGGGTACACCCTGTATAGGTCACCAGTCTATCACAGGGCAGAGCAGTTAGGGGAACAATGTCTTGCTCAAGGACACCTCGACACGCTTCTCTGCAGGTGGAGGTATCGAACCTGCAAACCTCCGATCACCAGGTGACTGCTCTACCCACTGAGCCATGCCACCCCTCAAATAATAACAATAAGAGATTATTTGTATAGCCCGTTATCACAAATTACATGTTTTCCTCAGTAGGCTTTACACTAACACAATATCCCGCCCTCATGCCCTCGCATTAGATAGAGAACAACTCACATCATTCACATGCACAGGAAAAGAAAGAAGGGGAAAACACACAGTCACACATCTGAGTATATGTACATATGAGATTGCTATGAGAAAGAGAAGAGAGATTTATGTTAAATTCAGTTTAATAGGTGGATGTCATTGTGATGCTGGGAATTGCATCACTGTTGTCTTCGTAATGTAACAAGGTAAACCCACTGAAGTATCAGCGATTTTGATCTTAAAGGAAATAATGAAGGTCAATGTGATATAAATGTGCGTCTTACATAATACCTTCCAATTTTGTTGTCTGGCAGCATGCTTCTCATCTCTCTTGTCTTCTGTGGTCTTAAATCGCTGGTTTATTTGGTTTTGTAATGGGCCACAGTCCCAAGAGACTCAACGTTTGTGGGCATGAATTGATTTTAGGCCATCGAGTAGATCTAAAAAAAATATTCAAATTTTAAGGTAGTGGCACAGAATTTTTTATGGCATTGACTAATCTACATGCAACAGTTTGTTCATCCAAAGACATCACATTTTACATCGAGGTAACAAGATGAAGGAAAAAAAAGGTTTTGCAGCTGTACAGTCCACAATTTAAAATGTACTGGGACATAGATCATGTAATGAGTGTTTGAGATGCAATCGGGGTGAGGCTTGGAGAATCAGAAAAGTTATTAAAGTTCATATTTTCAGAGAATATAGAAATGTGCATGTGTTTTTTTAAAGGGGTGGCTAGGGTGGTCTGGGCCACCCCTATAATCTGATTGTCTACCACGGATGTCAGCCCAAACATTCTGCTATGGCTTCAGACTTGATGTGGGGTGGGTGTTTGGCCAGCATATTTGTTCCTACTTAGATACGCTACCCTGTGTGTACCTTGTATGTCTGGTCTGTCCAACTCTTGATAGCAAAGCATCTCTTTGAAACATAATGTTAGCTGTGCATCAGATTCAGGCCATTCCCTCCCTCTCCCTCTCTGAAGTTAGGATGTTAGTGGGAAAGTAATGTTAATAGGGATTTTCAGTTTCTCCAGTCCACTAATTCTGTCCTGATATAGCCACATAATGGTCAGGTGGTATGTTTGTAATCTGAAAGTTCAATTCTATTCTTGAAAGACAAGGGCTGCACTGTCTGTCTGTCTGTCTGTCTGTCTGTCTGTCTCTCTCTCTCTCTCTCTCTCTCTCTCTCTCTCACACACACACACACACACACACACACGCACACACACTGTGGAAGTACAAAAGCATTTGCGAGTGGAGTTTCCAGATTTTCCTTGATTTTCTTTTGCAAATGTTGTAGATAATATGATGTGATTAGGTTAGTTATTTGTTAACCATGTTTGGGGTCTTAATAGTTGTTTTTTAGGAGCTGTATGGAATTGTGTGTGATGTTTGTTGCAGATGGATAGCATTTCACTGGTTTGGATTCATGGTGGCTGACATGGTGTTCACGAAACTAAGGAGGAAGCAGAGCATTAAGATGTCGTCAGGCTTCCTTTGTTCTGTGGAAGACTGTGCTTTGGCTGTAGCTGAAGTTGTTGGCCTCAGTATTATTAAGACTGTAGCTCAGAGGTACAGAGCTGTGGTGATTTTGCTGCATGGTGGCAGAAGGTGGTTGCTAAAGGGATCCCAGTGTATGGATTGTTTGTATCGGTAATGCTGCTTATAAATCAAGTTATTTAAAAAAAATGCTTTCTCTCTCTCTCTCTCTCTCTCTCTCTCTCTCTCTCTCACTCACACTCGCTCTTGCTCTCGCTCTGTGTGTGTGTGTGTTTAGCTTCGTGCACTGCAAGGCTGTATCATGTGTTTATATGAACAAGAAAAAAAGTACGACATCCTCAGTCAGGATGGTCTCTGTAAACTGCTGTGTGTGCTGAACTTCATCAGGATTATGATGCAGGCTTTTCAGCGATATGAGCACCTCTGCTGGCAGATTTATAATGGTACACAGGCTTTCTTTTGGTTTGCATCTTTAATACACTTTACTTGTTTCAGACATGGAGGAACAACACAAGGAAGAGACAGCAGAAAATACTGAAAAGTTTGGAAAGGACTGAAGAACTTTTAGAGGGAGGGTCTGTGATGCTCTGGATGTAAGGGAGGGGTCATATCAAGGTTAACTCTTAACAGACAAGGCTATTCCATAGAAACCTTTCTTTGGATGCAAAAGTAAACCCGTTTTATTGTGCTACAGAGGTTGGTCATAAAGGGTATATAGGCAATCAGGGAATTTTGATTAAGCAATATATCTTTCCCATCAGCCTATTGAACCAAATTTAGTTAAATGTTCCACAAAAAAAATAAAGCATTAAATTGTTTGGAAACCTGAGAAGACACAGGAAGTTCCACATTATTTCTCTTCATTGACCTAGTAAAGTCTAACTTGTCTATCTCCTTCTTTCTCACATTCTCTTTATTTATCACATTCACTTGTTCTCCATTTTGTACAGGTTCGTTAAACATCTACAGCATCTGCCGGTACCTGATGACCATGAATTGTAGTGCACAGGTACTGAATGACTCATGGCAAAAATATTTGACTTTCTCATCAAAGCCATGAAATTACTGCAAAGATTAAGTATAGTTTGTTTATCTTTCATCACTGACCATCAGAACAAGACAGCATTTTACTTAAATTGGGCCTGATGAAGTTATATTTCATCTGACATTTGTTCCTGTAGTTCACAAAGTTTTCTGGCTTCCTGACTAGCTATAGCTCATCCGATTTCTAATTAAGTAACACTGGTTGTCTTTAAAAAAAAAAATTGATTCACCTTTTACCTGGTTAAAAAGATTATACCTGCAGTCAAGTTAATAGATGCTGAAAATGGAGATGTCTCTCTGTATATCCAGGCACTTGAGTACCTGCTGTGGGCCAATATCAGTTTGGAATTATCTGTTCCTTTGATGACTGCTAAATACCTGCCATGGAGAGCAACACTTTGCTGTGCTGTTTGCCAGTGTTACTATGACAACCAGGCTGCAGTAAAGGCTGAGGTAAACAGAACCAGACATCCAACTACAAACATAATGATTGTTAATTATGAGAATATTGAATATTACACCCACAAAAAGATACACCAAATTTGGAGAGAACAAGATGCAAGGATGCAAAACTATGTAGCTCTCTCAGAGAACCCTAGCCGTGGCACGGACTTGCCACAGTGATGGCACTTAAGGGGGACCCAGCACAGTAGAGGAGACTTGACATGGTGACCGGGAAATGCTTTCCATGCAGACTGTCAGTTTGGAAAGTAGTGTTCGACGATAAGATGTGCTGGTATCTAGTCAAGTGAAGTATGTGAATGCTTTCCCATAGTTCAGATGTCTAGCTATTGGACCTACATGAGCCAGCATCCTGGAGTCACCCCAAGAGAGAAGAGGAACAGGAGCCCCTTTTTCCAAATCCAGTACCCTTCATTTAAAATGGGTGTGGGGGTGGTAGGTTTTGGCAGTAGTTTCCCCCTGGTATCAGAGTGAAGGGGTAGGGGGGGTGGAGAAGGCTCTGGTTGCAGATTGACACAATTATTTTACTTTCAGTTTTTCTGTTGGCTGCTGTATTTTTCTGTTTCTACGGGAAATTTGACAGTCTCTACAGGCACAGCTGTCCTAAGTCCTCTTAATCAGTTTTGGGCATAAAACTATGCCCACATGCACATAACTTGGGGGGGATGATAGCTGAGATGTGGCAGCTCTTCCCATTAAAAGACTGCAGATGTCTTAGAACTGTTTTTAATCCATCCATCCCTTGTCAACCACTTATCTGATGTCGAGTCGTGGGTGAACTGGCCGGTGGAATTTGTTCTCTGCATTTGGCCCATCCTACTGTATAGGAGCAGTGAGCATCCACCATTTGGGTGCCCAGAGAGCAGTTCAATGTCTTGTTCAAGTACATTTTGAGATGCTTTCTGCAGGACTGAGCATCAAACCTGTGATCTTCCAATTGCCAGACAACTGCTCTACCTACTGAGCTATAATGCCCCTAACTCTGCATTTGACCCATCCTATTGTATAGGAGCATTGAGCAGCCACCATGTGCTGTTACGGGTTCAGTGTCTTGAACTCATTGAAAGGAATTCATGTTTAACAGGAAGTAGGACCTTTTCATTTGTTGCTGGGAATTGCTAATTGTCTTTCTTTTTTTATCACTAAGCTTAAATATGATCAGATTTGTTTGGCTTTTTTCATGTCTGTTTGTGTTTAAAGGTATTTGCCAAGAGAGCACTAGGAAAGCTCAATGAACTGGCTAAGATGGAGGAACAGAGTGGAGTTCCTGCTGTAGAGACTCAGAGAGCTTACAAAGAGGCCAGGATCAAGGCAAGGGACATCTTTTCATAAGATGTACTCTGGATAGTAGTATTAGAGATAAAATTATATTTGATAACATCCAAAAGGGCTATTTATTTTGCAATCATTAGATACAGAATAAGTATCAGAATGATGTATGAGACATAGACTGACTCCCCCATCCCCACTTTCTTTTCGGATGCTAATCGCAGGTTTTTGGGGGAAGCCATATTCAGGTTTTATCCTGAAGAATATTCCCAATTTGAATGTTTCCTGCAAAACCTGACAACACTGACTTGAAATTCATTTGATGGGAAACATTATTAATTGTTGTCTTCTTTTTTCTTTTTTTTTTCTTTCAGCTAGCTGTCATGGTGTTTAAGCGGACAGTATATGAGTCCAAGAGGAGACACGAATATGTATACAGAACTGAACCAAGGGGCATCCTGAAGGATTCTTCTAATGTAACAGAAATTTGCTTAACCATTATGAGCATTGCACTAGCAACAGAAACTTTAAAGAGCATGTTGTATCTAGCAAAACACTAACTTCATTTTGGTTCCATCTTCACATTGCTCTGTGAAGAATGGGTGAAAGTGCTTTTTTTGCCACACAACCAAGGCTAGTAGAATTTATTCACTTTATTTAACCCATCCTATTGTACAGGATTAGTGCTTGGGGAGCAGTTAGAGTTTCCGTGTCTTGTTCAAGGATACCTTGACATGCGTTCTGCTGGGACTGGAGATTGAACCATCAATCTCTACTTATTAGACAACCACCCTACCTACTGAGCTACCTAATCCTAATTAAGAGATCGGCAGCCTGATGCCCACTGACAAAGAGTCACACTTGATGATAATGACCAAATTGAATATATGAATTTCATCAAGTGTGTTGGTATGGCATGAGTAAACCACTAGCTGCTTAAAAATCTTCCAACCCCGTTATGTTAGATTTTATAAATGTAGAAGCAGACTTAGATTCTACTTTGGTATCACTTTTGTGTATTTTGTCTGTTCCATATCTGTAAATCAGAGATGCTTAGTTTCAAATGCATAACTCTTAAATTTACCGTTTCAATTCAATTTTTGAGTGGATTACTTTAACCAGGATAAGAATTTTCCCTATCTTCAATAATTTCTTTCATTTCATCTTTGGGTTATCAGATATAATTTCACTCCTCAATATAACTGCACCAGTTAATTTTAAAAGTACCTCATCCCCTTCTTATTGTTATCTTGTCTGCCTGTGCAGGTGCCATGGCCCCGTTCTGCCACAGAGCGTGTGTTATTAGAACTGTTTGATAGCAGTGCAGCACGGTTCTTGGGCATCATAGAGGCTTTGTGGGACAGAACCAGACACCCAATTCAGACCAGCATGCCGGATAAGCCAGATCTGCAGGAAGTGGTTGTGGAACTTGTTTCAGCTGGCATCAGTATACTGTCTGGTTGGTAGAAAAACAAGTGCAAACACATACTCACAGGTATAAACTTAAAGCTGACAGAGCGCATGCCTGGGGTTCTGGCATTGTGGGTTCGTATCCCGCCGCGTAGCTCAGTAAATAAGAGGAATTCCTTGTAGAGCACTTTGAGTGGTGTTCAGACTATAAAAGCGCTATATAAGAACACTCCTTTTACCATTTACTATATTCATAGACACACATAGATTCACATTGTATTCAATGACAGTGTTTGATGGCACTTCAAAATTTTACTAGGTAATTTTGCAAGGTAAAGAATATTCTTACATTGTGAGATGACAAATGAATGTGCTTGATTATAAATAATACTTCAATACAAGATAAAAGGTATTTATTTATCCATAAAGGAAATGTGTTTTGTTCAGGTCAAACTGTACAGCAACACTAAGAAAACTTAAACCAATATAAACATCAAGCATATGCTAGAAGTTGGGATTAAAAACAAAGCAAGGATAAGAACATGACAGTCCTGCATAGGATGAGTGGGGGAGGTTTAGAGCAATAGGTCCAGGTCTTTAGGGGTAAGGACATGGTGGGTTCAGGGGTCTGTGCTTTTTTGATAAGCATATGACAGAGGGGATGACACATCTCTTCTTTTACTACTACTACTACTACTACTACTTCTACTAATACTACTACTACTACTTCTATCACTGCAACTACTTTTGACTGCTTCCACTAGGGGTACCCACAGTGGACCATCCATTTCCTGTCCTATGTTACACCAGCCACCTGGATGCCATCCCTGGGTTATACTCCAGCATGATTCCATGACCAGATTTTGGGTTAGCGGTTGATGATGGACAGACTCTTAACAAGCCATCTGTCTCATCTGCCTTTAAAATAGATTTAATGCTACTCTTTTTTTAATCACCAGTATGAAAATCTGTTTTTGTGGGATTTTGTTTTCACGCTTCCCTTGTGTTTAGGAACAGCAAGTACTGGAGATCAAGGTTGTGATTTTCTCCCTAAATGTCTCAGTGCACTAACTTCATCATCTACTTTGATGGAATTAGCCATCACAGGTAAGTAGCTGCTCACCTGCCCACCATCAAAAGGAGACATGCAGGGACTACAGATGCAAGTTAGCTTGAAGCTATAATCTGGTGTGGCACATTGAATGGTGACATTGATGTATAAAGCTCCCTAAAACAAAGCACAGCTTAGATGTCTACTCTAGTTTAAAAAGGCTTCTATTGCCATCTACAGGCATTCATGACATTAACTATATTCTTTCCCCTTATGCTCTGTTTTCTTCAAATGCAATAAAATTACAACCTGAACAACAAGTTAGTAGTGCACCACTGTGTATTTGGTTCACCATAATTGTCCCTCAGAAACTTGGCTTACACACAGTCCTTTGACAATTGAGAAAATGTGAATGAATTTTAAAATGTAACAATCATTCCCATAGGAGACCACAAAATATCCTTCATGTCTGCTGTGAGTTTCATCAAGTTATTATTTAACTATGAGCGCTGGGACATCTTTACTGCCCTGGCCCAACAGATGCTCCAGGTGTTGACCGTGAGTAAAACATATATACACACATACAGAAACAATATAACAGTATTTTTTTAGTTAAGATCCAAGTCAATGTTTTTATGTATCATATCTTTTCATGTGTTCTTTTACCAAATCAAGTGGGAAATATTTGCTTTTTAAAATTGTGTGTGGGGATGCATTCTCTTGCATCACAAAAAAAGTTAATCGGTTCAACTGGATCAGAAGTTTATTCAGAAATTTTTCGTCACTCAAACAGGTGATATCTTAAGTCTGAGCAAACTGCAAGTACTCCCATCCTTATAAAAATTACATCAATACCACATGACAATAGGCTGGGTTAATATGCAAGTTGGGTGATCAACTCCACATTCAGTGGCAATGGGCACCATTCACAAAAGATTGGGGAATATTTGCAATCATGACATTGTAAGAAGACGACAGATGTACTCTCAGGCCACCACCCTTGTTCAATGATGGGGCTTCCCTCTTAACATAAAAAGCCTCTTTAATTCCCCTTTCAAACCAGCATTCCTCACTATCAAGGATGCGAATATCATCATCCTTGAATGAGGCCACCTGCCTGCAGATGGGTATAGACTACAGAGTCCTGGCCGCAGAGTCCTGAATGTGCAACCAATGCCCAAACTAGCATATGAACACAGCCTTTTGTGGTGTGGTAGTGATGTACTTTTTGTAAGGGTGGGAATTCTTGCAGTCTCCTCAGATTGAAGATGTCACCTGTTTGAGTGACGAAACATTTCTGAGTAAACTTCGGATCCAGTTGAACCAATTCACTGTTTTTTGTGATTCCCTTACCTGGATTACTGAGCATGCCTCAAGACATTCTCTTAGATCTTGCTTCATTTAGTTTCTGTTTGCATCTGCATGTGTGTGTGGGGGGGCGGTGGGGGTGAGAGAGAGAGCGAGAGAGAGAGAGAGTGAGAGAGAGAGAGAGAGAGAGAGAGAGAGAGATATCTATGTTGCTTTATGTGTCTTTGTCTGTAAGGGTGTAGAAGGTGACTCATTCAGGAAAGCAGAGTTGGAGCTTGCTATGTTGGACAGGTTTGTCAGTCTACAGTCCTCCCTGAAGATCAGCCATAGAGTTGACAGAATGGCTAATGGTAGGTCCAGAGTATTGTTACTATGCTGATACCGAAAAAATGTTGCTGCTTTAAATAATATTTCAAGACTGGCAAAAAATCAGTAAATTGCTCCTTAACCTTCTTCCAAACATACATGCCATAACTACCAGCCACTAGCGGCACCGTATGCGCTTAGATAAGGATGATAAAGTTCTTGAATCTTGAATTTTCATGGGGTGACATGGCTCAGGAGGTGGAGTGGGTTGTCTAGTAATCGGAAGGACACTGGTTTGATCCCTGGCTCATCCAGAGAGTGTGTCAAAGTGTCCTTGAGCATGTCGCGGAATCCCAAAATGGTCTTGCTAAGCAGGGTGCTGCCATGCATGGCAGCCTCTACCATCAGTGTATCAGTGGGTGAATGTGAGGCATACATTGTAAAGCACTTTGTGTGGTCAGTAGACTAGAAAAGTGCTATATAAATGCAGTGCATTTACTGTTTATCTCTTTGTTTCAAACAGAGAAGGAAACACCTGGAGTGCTACTGACTGATGAGTTCTTTGGATTGGTAGACATCCTTCACAAATCTGTTTGTGGCTCTGTTCCGGTCAGTCTATGTACATCTGTTCATTTGAAAACATTTGTCTGTGATTATCCATTTTTCATCTACCTATGATAAGAAGATGAATTCAGATAAGGAAAGAAAATCTGGGAATCAAAAATAGAAAAAGAACAAAATCCACAAACTTCCTGGGTCAGTATGGTTATACAGAGATCCTTCAAACTTTGTCAAGCAATTGCTTTGTATTGTTTTTGGCATTTGAATTCATCAATGGTGAAAAGAGAGATTGAGAAAATATTCTGAGATTACTGTACTAAATTTAGAAAATCAAGGTGAATCCATTAAAGAAAAAAAACACACATCCTAACAAACACCAAACACACTCATCTTTGTAAGTTACTCAAGTTACAGTTACAATCAATTAACCAATCAATCAATCAATCGAATTTTACTTTATTTAGGCACATAGGTCTATATAAACAACAATAACTGAACTCAGACATCTCTTTAATCTGACGAGAATGTTGCGCTGCCACCTTAAGATTTGTGCAACATTTGCAATATTTTCTCCTGTGTCATTTTAATTCACTCTATCTGTCCACTGTACCTTCACTG
>OMLC01059629.1:8820-18958 GCA_900302585.1 Regalecus glesne
AAGGGAAAAAAAAAATCAGAGTCCTGAATCTTACCTCTCCCTGTCAGTGTAGTGGTAGAGTCTGTTGTGAAGTTAGTTCTGTCCAATATTTCTGAATATTCCTCACAAGGGCTTTCTTCCTTTCTTTGTAGTGGGTGAGCCAGAGGGCATAATGAAGGTGAATGGGTGGCAGCAGAGATACTACAGCACAGACTCGGGCATTCAGTCTGGAGCCACCACCATCAGAGAGGACGAGGGGTCAGAGTACATCAACTCCAGGCCGCACACAGTCCTCACAACTGTCCTCACAAGTGAAGAGTCTGGTGGTAAGATACACACACACACACACACACCTCAAATATAAAAATGGTAGAAAGGCACCTTATGATTGCAGCAGAATCACAAAAAGTGCCTGCCCATATAATTCATATATCTTGGTCTTTTAATAATAATAATGGATGACATAGCACTGAGCTGCCATCACTAGTATAACTTCACAGCATTCGCCATGTGAGGAGAGCTAAAACATCATAAAATACACTACACACCCAGGACACCATCTGTTTCAACTCATCCCATCAGGTAGGCATTTCAGATCAATCTGCATATGAACAAATAGACTGAAAAACAGCTTCTCTCCAAAAGCCGTGGTGCTGATGACCTCTGACATCTCCCCAGTCTGATGAGATTGAGGTGCTGCCATTATTGATTATGTGCAACATTTGAAATATTTACTCACGTCACGTTAAGCCATGCCATCAGTACACCACATCCTTACAGCCAATTACATAGGGAATGGATGGGTGGGTGGGAGGTTGATTAGGTGGCCAGGTAGAGAATTTTGCCAGGAAACCAAGGAGACTGCCCTGTGAACCAGGCATCACAGGTTTGATCCCATTGCAGGGCATTAGGAAGGGCATCTGGTCTCAATCCCCACACTCCATCTAGGTCTGTGTTCACCTCGACAACGTGGGGGACTAATCGTGACCCCTGAAATCTGGGAGACCCCCCTATTCTCTGGAATAAGTGCTATGATGACAGTCAGTCAGGACCTTGGTTTAATGTTTCATCTTGAGGACGGCATCTCTTAGAGGGCCCATCACACCACCGGGATAATGGGCTCTTTTTATTTGGACCATACGGAAGACTGCCCCCTACTCGCCTATTAACACCACTTTTACACCTTTGCCAACATTAGTCTTACTTTCATCATTGATTTCGTGTTATCAATGTCTATGAAACATCTTCTTTTCCCCTTCCTCCACTCTCCTTTACCTTTCACCAGAACTGGAGTCTCAGTATACAATGACCAGGGCCCAGCGAGTGCGGGCTGCCATGTTCCCAGAGACATTGGTGGAGAGCACGACCATCTTGTCCACTCAAACAGATCCATCCCAGATAACTAATGTCCAAAGGCTGGCTGAACCCTCACAGTTGCTGAAGACTGCCATCATTCATCTGATCAACTACCAGGATGATGCTGAGCTGGCCACCCGTGCCATACCTGAGCTCACCAAACTCCTTAATGATGAAGACCAGGTGATGAGCCAAAACAAGATACAATAATCTTTGCATCCCTGTTTAGCATGCATCTATCCAGATGTTGACCTATGACCTGCTGTGATTCCCTCTGCATTGACCCATAGCAGACTGGTTCACTGTCAGTATCTTATGTGTAGTCAATAATGCTGACCTATGCCTTTTTATTTACCAGAATTGTCGGGATTTTACACCTAAGGCCAAGTCTCTTTTAAAACTAACCTTTGCCTTCCATTTTCTCTCATCCACATCACTTGTATTTCTACAATTCAACACAGACTTGCCTTAAAGCTAATCCTTCACTAAGCATACCAGCACCTCTAACATTTAACTGTCTTCAGATATCTTCTCCTGTACCCCAATCCTTCAGTCTCAATAGAAACAGTCTTCATCATCCATTTTCTATCCCCATGTTCACATCTACTGCTTACCCTTTGTTACCCATCAGGTGGTGGTCAATAAGGCAGCGCTGATCGTCAACCAGCTGACACGCAAAGAGGCTTCACGGCGTGTGCTGATGCAGTCGCCACAGGTGGTGGCAGCGGTGGTGCGGGCCATGCAAAACACGGGCGACATGGAGACAGCCCGGGCAACTGCCAGCATCCTGCACAACCTGTCCCACCAGAGGGAGGGCCTGCTGTCCATCTTCAAGACTGGAGGCATCCCTGCCTTGGTTCGCATGCTCAGGTAGGATAGAGGGATAGCTGGAAGGACAGCAGGATCAACGAAACAATGGATTTGTGACTTGTATCCTCATTTGTAGTTCACAGTGCATACATTCTGATGGAAATATGAAATACTCACCCAACATAATGCTGCAGTCACCCATTTTGATTGCAGTGGGGGGTATAGGCAGCAATTTGTTAGACGGAGCAGAACTGCATCTCTTTGCGTCCTTCCTTCAGTTCTCCGATGGAGTCGGTGCTGTTCTATGCCATCACTACTCTCCACAACCTCCTGCTGCACCAAGAGGGAGCTAAGATGGCTGTTCGTCTGGCCGATGGCCTCCAGAAAATGGTTCCCCTGCTGAAGAAGAGCAACCCTAAGTTCCTGGCCATCACCACAGACTGTCTGCAACTGCTGTCCTACGGCAATCAGGAGAGCAAGGTGTGTGTGTGTGTGTGTTTGTGTGTGTATTCTTTTAGGGATCATGTCTTGATTACATTACAGTATGTAGTATATTTCTTGGATCAAAGTCACTGGTTATTGTTGTTTTGTTTTTTTATTACTTTTCTGGTTGATCCTTCTTTTTTCCAAAGCAGCTTATACAATGTAATTTTGACAGATGAATATACTGCGTTTCAACAAAGGCCACTAGATGACACTGTTTAATCTTGTGACTCGGTTAAAATTATTGTGCCGTCACATGAATGCAACTCATAAACCGAAACGACTTTTGTTGCTATTTTTTTCCTCGGAACAACGAATTGTCTTTGCTGAGAGCATTTTATACCCCGGTGTAACTGGGAATTAAGGTACTGAATATGTGTTGATTGGGTGTGGCATATGAAAGTCTCCTGATGAATGGATGGGATTGACATGGTCATGTACAGTCTAGTGAGTTTTAGGCAGATTTTGATAGGATTGGGCATGTCACAGCTTTTCAAGACCTACTCAAGGAAATCCTTAATGATTGATGTCAGAACGTGAAAATAAAAACGGGTATTGTTGTTTTCGCTGCTCCGCTACGCTTAACCAACCATATTCACGTGCTTCCGTCAATCGCAGCTGATCATTCTTGCCAACGGGGGTCCCGAGGGTCTGGTACACATCATGAGAAACTACAGCTATGAGAAGCTGCTGTGGACCACTAGCCGTGTGCTCAAAGTCCTCTCTGTCTGCCCCAGCAACAAACCTGCCATTGTTGAGGCTGGTATGTAATGCATGTCTTTTTTTAAATCTTTGTAAGTGCACACCTGTGCAGATAGGCTGGTTGCACAGGTGTGTCAACTTTTCGATGCATCCAGTGAAAGAGAGCTCAGTTCCTTCCCACTGTGGTACAGTGTGGTTAGGAAGTCCATGTATTCATGCAGTATGGAGAGATACACAGCAGAAAAGTCTGATACATGTATCCAATACATCCACATCTGTAAGAGCACAGTAGGACGCTGTTCTCTGAAAGTGCACAGTTTCCTCACAGCTGTGAACTGAAGAGCATCTCATCTTAAATGTAGAAATCAGGAGCTTGAACTTAACGTCTGCTCAATCTGGTGCTTAACATAATTATGACAAGTCACTGAATCACATATATGAAATAGAGACTTCCGACTAAACTTCCACACTGTGTTGTTAGTACTAGTCAAATGGATCATAAACAGCACTTCTTCCCATCCAGGTGGGATGCAGGCTTTGGGTAAACACCTGTCAGGTTCCAGCCAGCGTCTGATGCAGAACTGTCTGTGGACATTGAGGAACCTGTCTGATGCTGCCACCAAACAGGTCAGCCCCAAGCATCCTTCTGGGACTTATCTGTATCATCTTCTCTTCCCTTCACTTTTCACTCTGGCTCTTATAAGGACGTAGAAATGATTGAAGGTACAAATAAATACTTTAAAGATGTGAAGTGCCTTGGGAACTTCATTCATTTTCTCACAAAATGACATTTAGTCTCAGTTTTACCTTCTTCGTAGATTTGATGGGATGGGCCCTAAAATATATATTTTTAGATGCGTATCTATCATAGTGCATCTGAATCATATGATGTCAGAGATTCAAGGTTCTGCATCTCTAGTAAACTTTTTATTCACAATTAGTAAATAAATTGGCAGAATACATTTTTTTTCTACTCCCCGCCACTATTCTCTCTTCACTACTGCTTTGTATTCTATCACTTTGTACTGTCCATGTGGTTTCATTTGAGGTAGGATTTCACAGAAATGTCTTCAAAAGAGATGCAAGTGAGACGTGCTCGATTGTCTTTAACACTTAGAAATATCATCTTCTGATAAAATTTTCCAAGAGTTTCTGATGTGGTGGCTTTCTTTCCAGGGTGGTGGGTTAGTTATGGTTCAGACAGGCTGATTTGAGTTCCATTAAGGGAAAAGCATCTATTTTAATAACTTCTGTGTCAAGCGTTCAGTCAGGTTGTTATATACATAAGTAATATGCAATCAATATTTGGTTTACAACAAAGTCAGACAACAGTGGTGCTTTGTAGCTATTCATATTTTTTTTCCATCTCATTTTAAGTATGAAACACTGTAATGCAGTCTCCCTTAAAGTCTCTCTCTGACCTGTGAACAGGAGGGCATGGACAACCTGCTGCAAGTTCTGGTGGGCCTGCTTAGCTCGGATGACTTGAACATGCTCACATGCGCCACTGGCATCCTCTCCAACCTCACGTGCAACAACAGTCACAACAAGAGCCTGGTCACCCAGAGCAATGGTGTGGAGGCACTGATCCACGCCATCCTGCGCGCCAGTGAGAAGGAGGACGTAACCGAGCCAGCCGTCTGCGCCTTGCGCCATCTGACCTCACGTCACCAGTACGCAGAAATGGCACAGAACGCCGTGCGGCTGCACTATGGCATCCCTGCCATCGTCAAGCTGCTCAACCAGCCCTACTATTGGCCTGTCATCAAGGTACGGGGTGAGATGGAGGGGTCATGGGGAGGGTGTATACCTGGAGAGCAGAGAGTCCACGAGAGAGATAATGGAAAGAAGTTCAGATAATTTAGCAGCAAATCCCATGGGGAATCAAGTGATGGCTGAATATTAGCAGACAACTGAAGAAGTCAACAAATACTACCTCTGATTTATCAAAGGGGCAGGGTGAAATCTGAAAGCAAAGCAATGAAGAATAAACCGCATTAAATATAGATCTGGAAAAGAAAGATGGAGCTAAATAGCAGAGATAAAGACTTGACAGATGGAGAGGGAGGATGGAGGATAGGGCTGTTGGCCAGATTCTCAAGTAGCCTTGGAGTAGGAGGGTATGATATACACACAGAAGCATACATGTAGTGGGAAATAAGATGGGGAGGAAGAGGGGGATGGTATATTTTAAAACACAGGAGTTCAATCATACATCTATCCCTAGTCCTGCACTTGGAAAGATTTGAGAGTTGTCTGCTACCTTTGTTCCAATGAACGGTGTTACTGAGCAATGTGATTGTCTGATGCCAACGCTGGCTCTTCTCCCCTCAGGCTGTGGTTGGCCTGATCAGGAACCTGGCTCTGTGCCCAGAAAACCATGCCCCTCTGAGGGATGCAGGAGCGATCCCACGCCTGGTTAACTTGTTGCTCAAGGCCCACCAAGATGCCCAGAAACATGGTTCATCCACCCAGCAGAGTTACCAGGTGTGTGTGTGTGTGTGTGTGTGTGTGCGCACACGTATAAGTTCTTCATTCTTCAATAGGGATCTCTTAAGATTGTCTATCTTAATATCAACTGAAGGGGAAGCATGGTTCAGTGGGTAGAGCGGTTGTCTAGCAATTAGAAGGTTGCTGGTTCAATCCCAGCACCTGCAGAGAATGTGTCCAAGTGTCCTTGAGCAAGACACTTTCCCCTGATTGCTCTGCCCTTTGATGGGCTAGCGACTTTTCCAGGGTGTATTCGTGCCTCTCACGCAATGAGAATTGAGCTAGGCTCCAGTTCACCCCTGACCCGACTTCAGACAAGCAATTGACAATGGATGGATGGATGGATGGACGGATGGATAGATTATTAACTGATCACTGATCAGCATGTCGGAAAATACACATCAGTAAACACTCATCAAATTTAGCACCATTGATCAATGTGCAAATAATTGTCTTTTTGTTCATCTCCCTTTCCCAGGATGGAGTGAGGATGGAGGAGATTGTGGAGGGCTGCACAGGAGCACTGCACATCATAGCCAGAGATCCAGTCAACAGAAGCGAGATTGCCAGCATGCAGACCATTCCTTTGTTTGTACAGGTAATGGAATATGTGAACACCACACCAGCACCCATTATGATATTGTTGGAAGTTAAGATGCAGATATCTTGGTGCCTGGCTCCTTGTTTCGGCATTATAACGGTGTATCTTTTTCTTTCTCCAGCTCCTGTATTCCCCAGTGGACAATGTGAAGCGTGTGGCAACAGGAGCTCTGTGTGAACTGTCCCTGGACAAACAGTCAGCCGAATGTATCGATGCAGAGGGTGCATCAGCCCCGCTGATGGACCTGCTGCACTCCAGCAACGAGGGCATTGGTAAGGGCATTTAGATGGCTCACTTGGTCAGGACGTAATGGGTCATCTAGTAATTGGAAGATTGGTGGTTCAACCCCTGGCTCTTTAAGACAGCATGTCAAAATGTCCTAGAGCGAGACACTGAATCCCTAACCGCTAAAGCCCTACAATGGTAACCTGTCCAGAGTGTTTCCACACCATTCGCCCAATATGCTCCGATATAGGTTCCAGCTTACTCCCATGACCTGACTTCCCATAAGCAGTTGGCGGATGGATGGATGGATAGGCTAATACGTTGTGTATGGCCATTCTGCAGTATATGAAAATGTACTTTTGACATTTTAGATTTTGGGTTGCTATTTTGACTCATCTGAATATTTATTTCGTTAGAGAGGTATTTACAAAATGTCCAGTTTGTGGTTTTAGCACTTATATCATGGGGGCACTGTCTCATTGGAGATTGGGGTTTACACTATAAATCTAAACAAACACATCCTGACTTGAGGTTTTGGTATGTGATGGTAGACTTTTTTATGTAGCATTAGAGGTTAGTGGGTATGGCACCTATATAAGCTGTATTTAGCAATGGCGGCCTAGGTAAGAATGTCGATAATCAATTTAATTGTTTAAAAAACCCCATGACTCTTGAATCCGAAATATCTCACACAAATACCACCACAAACATTTCAAGGTATGCCGAGTTCCATTCTGCAGCTTGTGGCTTCTAAACAAAACTTGAAAAGTCGCATCACCCTCCGTAGCTCGACATGAGTATGAACGCACAACTTGCCAAAAGTAAAGCAGGCCCCTGGTTTCAACCTGATTTCGAAGTGAGCCCAGTCCGCTTGGCCTGTCGCCTTGTTGTATTTAGGTGCCGTGTCCACCATTTTGTGTCAGTGCTGTAGCATGTGTTGACAGACACGCTCCCAAACGCTCGATGCTCAGAAACATCCCGAACATTCATAAAACAAGAAATTGAGACAAAACCCGCTGACAAAACATAGAACTACTAATGACAATGCGCCATAAAAATGGTTGAGTCAATAAATTTCTAGATGGGTTAATACGTTTGTGAAATCCTAATCAACATGCCTTTAAGTTTGAAATCTATAGAAAGGATGGGTTTTTCCACTTTACAACGCTGAACTTATCCCCTCCCTCTTTTCTTAGCCACCTATGCCGCGGCTGTCCTCTTCCGCATTTCCGAGGACAAGAACTCGGATTACAAGAAACGTGTTTCCGTGGAACTCACGCACTCCCTCTTCAAACATGACCCGGTCGCCTGGGAGAGGGTAAGTGTCTAGCACACCCTGCTGCTGGGAGGGGGCAACTGCAAAACCTTTTTGAGCTAAAATATTCCTTTATTAGTCCCACAGGGGGAAATTTACAACTCCAAGTTTATATTCAAATTAATCGAATTGATTAATTAAATTAATTTTCATGAAATTATAAACATTGTATTTCTTTCCTTTTACTCTCATTTCATATCAGTGCTGTGATCATCTGATGATATTGGTGTATTGTGTTTAGGTGGTGTTAATGATGCTAATAACATTTCTGTATGGTAGTCAGTGGACACTGTTTTTTTTTTCCATTTACCCTCTGATGACCTTACTGCAGGCCCACAATGCCGTTGCAATGGACGGAGGCTACCCAACAGACGGTGAGTAACTCCAGATGAAATGTGTCCATACAGCACATTCCACTGCCCCTAACACTCCGTTATTGCACCACTCGCACCAGAGCAACCACAGCTACATTTTGCTCACCAGGTGTTTTTTTTGCATGCAGTGCTGATACGTAGCCCACACATTCCATTACACAGCAATGTTTGACAGTAGGATCTCGTCGCTAGTGGGCTCAACGAAAGTGTTTTATTATAATGGAAAAAGAACATGAATTTAATTTTTTAAGGGGGGAGGGGTATAAGAAGACATGGCTATTTTACAGTGATCCTTGATCTTAGTGGGAAAATGAGTGGCCTACAAAATGCAAAGAAATCTCTATTAATTAGCGATTATTTAGTGTTTGAGAGTTTATTTAAGTTCTTAATATTAGCATGTACACTGTAATCATGGTTACTTTCAGTCTTCATATTTATTCTGAGGGTGGTGTAATCCATGTCTTTTTTTATCGCTAATGATTTTTTTCCTCTTCTGCGTCATTGCACCTCCTGTAACACAAGCTTCATCCAAAACGTCAAATTTGGGCAAATTTTTCACGGAGTGAAAAAACTTGGTAGACTTTGAATACGTCTTCCTCATTGAGACTGATATCCATCTTCTCTTTTGTTGTCAGTACTTTCCTAGGATTTTTTGTTACTTTTTTCTTTTTTTCTCTTTTTTGTTTCTACCCTTTCCTCTTGGTTATCAAAAATATGTAGTTATTTAAGAGTTTAATATCTGTTAAGAGTTATTCCTTTGTCAATTTTATCCCTTTT
This sequence comes from Regalecus glesne, assembly GCA_900302585.1. Taxonomy (NCBI): domain Eukaryota; kingdom Metazoa; phylum Chordata; class Actinopteri; order Lampriformes; family Regalecidae; genus Regalecus; species Regalecus glesne. Next base: position 17,933 of record OMLC01059629.1, read on the forward strand.
AATAATCCCTGTCTGCGCCTTGCATCTTATGCCTCTTTTCCTCCCTTTCCTCCTTTTCCCTCTCTCCTGATTTTTCTCCTTTTATGGCTTTTCTCAGTGCTGCTCGTGATGAAGAGTAGAGAGTCTTATTAGATGAAAAATTTACAGCATGGTCTCCTGTCGTTTTTTTTTTCTCTCGTTTTTTCATTGCGTTCATAGGACACAAAATCACACCAACACTTAATCCGCTTCAGCGACAAATCGGGAGGAACCACAATCAAGACTTAATGTTTACTGAACTGTGGGTAGCCTTCCATGGGAAAGGTGTTTCTATTTGATACAGGGTATGATAACATAGCAAATGCTCATAATTTACAAGCCGTTTCTCTCATCTGCTCCATGTGTGCTGCAGAGCTGGACGTTGGCTACCAAGGCTTTTCCAGCTATCCAGCTGAAATGCCAATGGATGGGATTGACGCTGAAGGGATACATGACGACTACCCTAATGGCATGGTCTACGACAGGCAACTGTACTCTGAGACCTATTAAAGGTCAGATGGCTCCCATGGCTTCATTTATACTTTGCGCCATTGTCAGACATCTTGGATCCAAGATGGTCGTGACGCTTTGGTTATACACTCAAGTTGTCATGATAAGTATGCCTGTTGTGTGTATTTATTTACTTTATTGTTTTTCTACATCCAGACCCAGACTAGAATGTGGAGAAGGAGATGGAGGAGCTGCATTTTGGAAATGCAGAGAAAGTGGAAAAGAATCATGTAGTTGTCAATTGCGTTTCTATCTCTCCCTGGAGCTTAATGTAATATATGCAGTTATCACCGACTATGGGACGTGTAATCTTAACAGGGCTTATCTTTGTTTTATAATATAATTCTGAAGCTATTGATAGTGATGAAAGTGATTGTGCATGTAGATTTTTGTTAGAGAAACTTTAAAGGGTGTGTGTTTTTGTATGTGTGCGTGCGTGCATGTATGTGTGTGTGTATGCTTTTGGGTGGGTAATCGATGCCAAAGAGATTTTATTTT
>OMLC01059635.1:3747-17765 GCA_900302585.1 Regalecus glesne
ACTCATCAGTTTTAACCATTGCATCCACAGTTTCACCATTTAAAAAAATAATGTTTTAATGGTGTCGCTCCATCCGTCCATCCGTCCATCCATCCATCCGTCCATCCCTCCATCCGTCCATCCATCCGTCCATCCATTCATCCATCCATCCATCCATCCATCCATCCATCATCAACTGCTTATTCAAAGTCAGATCACGGAGTCATACTGGAGCCTCTCCCAGCATTCAGGGTGAAAAGTTGGAAAAACATCCTGATTAGGTCACCATTCCATCGCAGCGCTGGAGCAATTAGGGGTTCAGTGTCTTGCTCAAGGACACCTCGACAAGCTTTCTGTTCTCCATGTCCCTGGCAACAGATCACATGTGCGTCGCTCTACGCCTGGAGTGATGCACCACACCACTGGTCCTCTTAGCCAGTCTGGATCATATCTGCCATGTTGTCTTTGTTAGTTTTGTATTGATTCAAAGTTCGACAAGTTTTTCAAACATTTTTACAAGTTATAGCATTCTTAGCTTAAACTCTAGACAACCAAAAGAAACAGTGTATGGAAGAAAAGCCTTTTTTTCTTGTTGAAAGCACTGCGATAACACTGAGATGAGGCTGCTGTGAAGCATTTTGGTTTATTGTTTCTTGCTGTGATATTCCCTGAATGGTATCTGAGAACCTCTCTCTCTAATACAAACCATCAGAATTCCACTGCTGCCAAGTTTCCCTTCATCTTCGTTTTCAGACTGACTGAGCAGGCCAAAATTACTCCTGTGAAAAAAGTCAAAGCGAACCAAACAAAACAGCCCCCCCAAAAAACAAAAAAGACAAATCAGAAAAATCATAATATAGGTGTGGCCGAGACAATGCCATATGTGAGCCTTGGGTTTTCCTTCCTCGGTATAAACACTCGGTTTCTCTTGCCTCTGACATGTGGCCATGAGAAGCCCGACGAGCTGCCGGCAGGATGCCAAAGGACCAAAACCTACGTTGTGAATGGGGAATAAAACCTTAAATTCAATTTGGATGAATGCAATTGAATTAGCGTGTTGTCATGAATAATTTGTCGGCAAAAAGAAAATAACATGCTGCCACAAGTAACCTCGCAAATAATTCGCGACTTGTGAATTTATATAATGCTTTGTCTCGAAGCATGCGTACGTGGAAACAAAAAAAAAAGCGGCGGTGGGATCCAAATTTCATTTGCATTTAGTCTGTAAACTTACATTAAGTGCATTCGGCCTGAATGGATCGCCGGAATGTTTGGTGCGTAACCACCACCCATCACCCGCCATGTGCGTTGACAAGTTAAACAAAACATTTTCTCTGGGACCCTGACTTTTGGGCCAGTCCCCCTAAGAAAGTCACATTTTATATTTAAGTGGTCTCTAAGCGACCGCAGAATCACACTCTGCTTTGATGAGCAATCTGAATTTGCACATACAGTGTGTACCATACCCACCGATGTCAAATTGCATTAAACTGCTGTTATTTTGCCAGGTTTGCCTCAATACGGCTTGAGACGTGAATCTAATGCCTGGCCTGACCGATGGTGCCGGCATGACGTCCCCCCCCAAAAAATAAAAAAAACCCAAAAACCGAATATCCCCTCCTACCATAGAACAGAATTGAAATCGTCTCGTCCGATGTCAATCTCGAGAGACGGCTCTGGTTTCATTTCTCCTGAGGCCTTTGGAGAGAATGCAGTGGCTATGATATGATACATACCAGGACAAGCACATATAGAGCCCCGCACAAGAGTCCACCGCAGAGCGGATCCCTTCTCTCAGGGCAGGCCATGTGACTGGTATTGTCATCGTAAGAATGTGGTACCGGTGCTCCGGACCGAGCCATGGCAGAAGAAAAGACACTGACAAGCAACAGGATGTCAATTACACAGCAGCAGTGAAACCCTCACTTCATATGCCCACTCCAAGCTGTCAACTGTCAATGGAGACCAACACCAGACAGCCTGTCATTCTCCTTCAATGGAAGATACTGTTTGTGTGTTTGCTGGAGTGTGTGTGTGTGTGTGTGTGTGTGTGTGTGTGTGTGTGTGTGTGTGTGTGTGTTCACATGGAAGCTCTGAAATCCAGAAGCAGGCGTTCACATATGTCCACACTAGCATGAACACACACACAAACATGTGCGTGTGTGAGCCAGCGCACAACCGTGAGTTGAATGAACTGAAATCTTAAATCACAGCGTAGCTGATTTTGATGTAATATTCCATAAGAACTATGATGATGGTAATTATTGTTATTACAAGTCCATCACAGAGCAGCTAGGGAAACAGTGTCTTGCTCGAGGACACTTCATCACTCCTCTCTGCCGGTGGGTCGAACATGGAACCTTCCGATCACATGACAACTGCTCTACCCTATGAGCTACGCTGACCCCGCCACTCAGCAACCCTGACATGAGCTGACACTCAGTCATGTGACGTCAAAACAAATGAAACAACATGTAAGGTTTTGGTGGACACAGTCAATCCGCTGGTCTCTCCGCGGAAAGCTCCTTCGATCGATGGATCAGCTCCTTCGACTCTATTAGCTTTGAAACAAGCTAGCCTCAGTAGGTGTTAAAGACAGTTTACACTTTAATAGCAGCAGGATGCTGCCGTGCGGAGGAGCATCCTGCGCTCATCAGTTCCGTTGAAGCAGACACGCTCAGCAACAATTCACCGCTAACGTGCGACAGTTAGCTTGTTTGGCAGCTTTCATTCGCAGTAGTATCAACTTTGGAACTTCACTTCAGCACACGTATACACACACACACACACACACACACACACACACACACACACACACACATTACCAAATGAAAACTGTAAATCCAGCATGATCGCTCCAGCATGGTGAGGTCTAACACTGTGTGTGTACGTGCGTGCGCATGTGCCTGCACACACATGCGAGCCACTAAATTAAGTAGTTATTAGGACTTGACTCCAGTGTGAAAACCTATCGGATTTCACGCCAGGAGCCTCTGGGGGAAACCAAGCTAACCCTTCAAAGCCTGTAGTGTCTTGCTTTCTTTATGTTGTTACACCTAATATTTTATGTAGACATGATGGGTTAAGCTTTCAGGGAGGTCGAGTGTCAAACTTTAATGTTTTTGTACCTGTAGATGATTCTTTGGTGTGATGCGTAGAAAATATTGATGATCAATTTCGTCGGCATTTTATGTGCCTTGACGAGAAAGAGAGGAAGAAAAAAAAGATGTCTGACGAACAACAGAAGCAGAACAAAGCCTTGACATGCATGAGCCAAGGCCATGTAGCACACGCTGACATGCCACAGGGCTGCTTGTTGATTTGCTAAAAAAAAAAAAAAGAAAAAAAAGAAAAAAAAAAAGAAAAGAAAAAAAGACTGACTCTGGCCAATGGAAGCAGCGGTTCCTAAACCCAGGATGAAACATGCTTGTGGCTGGCTTTAGTCGAGACATCTATAATAGTATTAATCTGTATCTACTCACCACCTGTGTTTCACATTAGCGAGGAGGCAGAGCAAAACAATCACAGCCAGAGAAACAGAAAGCCGTGACGAAAAGCCACGTTCAGGTCCTTCGGAAGAGGCAAACTAAACGCGATGGAAAAAGTTTACGATGTTGAAAGTAGAATTTCATCTGAAAAAAAATACAAAATAATAAAACACGAACGTGTGTCGGAAAAGAATAAAACGAATAATCAGTTTGGAAGCATGTTGAAATAAGAGCAAATCATCTGGAAGACAAGAAGCACATGTGCTCGATTAACCTCATGTTTATCTACGTGTGTGTTTTAGCAGGCAGTGATGGAGACACCCAGATACACCAGGCCCGGTCTTGCAGTCTTTCAATACGTGTGTTTGTGCGCACAAGTATTTCAACGGAAGTATCGATCATGACGATTCCGCAAAGAGGCTCACTAAAGCAGCAGCCGGCCCCTGAGAAGCGAATCAATTGACCGAGTCCCAGCCTTTGAAGGAACTAATTGCGTTCAATAAAATTTGTGACTTTGATTTTGCCTCAAATGTGTCCTTCCATTTCAAATCGGCTGAGCTCTGTCACAGTCATTAGCTGTGGAGGAGTTCTGTGTCAAGCAGCAGTCTGTTATAATTATCCTCACATATTTAATTCATACTCGCTGTCGGGGCAGTCAACGTTCAGCTTCTCAAGTGCTCCGTTTTTATCACTCCCACCAGCAGCTGGCAGGGCAGCAGTGTGTTCACATGTGACGTTTAAACAGCCAAATATCACATATCAGGAAAATGGTTTTTTTTTGGGGAGGGAATTTGCTGATCGTGTGTAATATTTCTACACGTGAATCGTTTGCATTATTTTCGCCATCTGAGTGACGGGTCAAAGGATGATGGTGGTTGCTGCTTATTGTATTTACCTGATTTGGGAGTACGATATGAATGTTGATATGAATTTATCCGAGCTTATCTTACTTTTCATAAGCATGTTCCGTGTCAACTCGGGACCTCGCTGCTCCTTGTTGAAGTTTTGCTTTTGTGTAACAAGCGTTTGGTTTCTTTTGGGCATGAGATGGGAAATGAGGTCTAGATGGACTTCAGCCTGCAGTGTGGAGGCTCTTCAAGAAAACAAACACAGTGCTAAACCAGGGCCCTGAACCCTCTTGTCCACATTACCGACACCGTAAATACAGTTTCTGCACGTAAACACACAAAACAGAAAACCACAAAAGGGAAACCCAGAACTATTACGAGGCGGTGAGACATCTTTCGAGTTTCCACAAATGGAAAAGGCCATTTTAGGGTTCAGGTTGATCACAGAAGAGACCGCGAACGTGATTAAAAAGGCTTTTCTGAGTTTTACTGACATCAACCACTAAATAATTGTTTATACGCACGGCTTGATTGTAAATTGGATATTTATTTGGTTGGAGGAGTCGTCGCACTGCAAAGATTGAAAAATAAAGATTCATCAGGATGATGGATGCCAAGCCAATCGGCACGCTACAATCATGTCAATTAAAAGCAAAAGTCATTAGCTAAAAATATCTCTCGCAGAACGAAGCTCGGGTGTGTGTTTCACGAGTGGAAGCTAGCATGCGTAGAGGGAAGAGAGAAGAAACAAAACACAAGGAATCATATTTTTCTGGCTTTTCTCATGTTTCACTCAGTTGGATACACTTTTTTTTGGAAGGGGGGGCGGGTCAATGGAAGATTCTGGTCAAATTTTAATTTCATTGTCCTATCTTTCATCATCTCACATTAGCCATCCAACTAAATGCACCGAGGGAGGATATCAGCTTTCCCATGAAGATGGAGTAGAGGAGGACTCTGAATCACATTGAGACAGATAAAGAGGGTAAGGGAGATAAAGAGGGTGAGAGAGAGAGAGAGAGAGAGAGAGAGAGAGAGGGGATTCAGCAGCTGCCAACAGGGAGAGAGGTCTGTATCATGGTGCTGTTTAGTGTCTCTGACACATCAATGAAACTCAACCTGTCTCCATTATGGTGGTTTCAATCATAACAGCAGTGGCTCGGCTTGACTGCAAACAGGAGAACCTGTTTTGTGCTTTTGTGAGCCTTGACCTTCTCACAGCTCTTCCCCATTAAAACTCCAGAGGCTAGATGTTAGGACAAGCACGTTAGGAAGGTTAGTCAATGAACACAGCCCCCTTAGAGTGGAACTTAACCATTTTATTGCTGCCGTCGACCGTTTTCTTCATTTTGGAATCGTGGATGGTTTCATTTTTTATAACATCACTTTTTCTAGTGTAGCAACCACTCAGGGCACTTTACATCACATGCCTTACATTTAGTGAGCGTGGGGGATTGAGGCTGGACGCCCTTTCCTGATGTCCCGCGGTGGGATCAAACCCTGATGCCTGACCTGTAGCTGTGCACTCTACTACTGCAAAGAACAGAAAGAAGTCAGTATTTCTCCTTGTGGAACGGAAGAAAAAAGGATTCTGAGATCATTCGGGCGATGGAGATGATAAATGATTTAATAGTTTGGTTTCTAAATTTGAGAAATGCTCTGGTTGGAGAGATAAATGTCAAATGAGAAAATTGAGCCAGGTCTCACTGAAAGTTTTTTGCGCACTTACGTCGACAAGCATGTGAAAAGCTGCCATTCGATATTGAATAATATACTGAAAAAACACCCATAAATATTCCCTTTAACAATGATGGACACGTTCCCTTTTGATTTCAATGTTTCGATGATCCCTTTGGATGCTATCAAAACATTTCTGGTGGATTAAAAGCAGGAAAACAGACAATCACATCTGTATTCATTCTATATTTCTTCGGTTTTGGTGATTGGTTTATCAAATCATGTCATTTATGTGACAAGCTCTGTTTTCTTAATCTGGAACATATCATATAGTGACACACCAGTGTACCAGAATGTGTGTGTGTAAGCCAAGATATTTCCTCTGTTTGCTCTGGACATGGGGACAAAGTAACAGTGCATCATGTTGCACAACAGCTCTCCCTTCTGGATGGTAGGTATGCACAAAAATATGCTGCTTTCCCAGTTGAGTAAAAACTGGAGAGAAACCTGTCTGACTCTTTGTAGGTTCTGCACGTCATTTTAGGGCCCACATCAAGCAAAATGCTGGAGGACAAAGAACCGAGTCAAGCAGGTACAGAGGAGAAACGAATGGCCGTTCGAGTGTCTTTAATCTCAGTGATTTATTCTAAGGGATACTAATTCCGACACCACTTATCACACGTTCCATTTGCATTACATGTGATGGTCATGGCAAACTGTTTTAAACCCCCCCACACACACACACACACATGCAATGGCCACATTCAAATGTTCCATCTTCATCCTGAATGCTTAAAAAACAACAACTCTGAACACGTTTCCCGCAGATAGGCACTGGCAATTTGCCAAAAAAGCAGAACAACTTAAGATTCCTGGGTAGAAGGTGTACTTTGAAGAAAAAAAAAATCATTAGTAGGGATACGGAACACACCACACGTGCACCCCGTGACAGGTCTAACCTTTTTATTTACTTCAGCTACCATTACGATCACTGCAGACCCATCACACCCTGCTCACAACCTGTTCCAGCTCCTCCCCTCCAGTGGGCGCTACAGAGCACTGCACACCAAAACTACCAGATATGAAAACAGTTTCTTTCCACAGGCTGTCATTCAACATCGTCAAATTGCAACCACATGTCTTGTATATACTGCACGGTGTATATCGTATGTATACGGTGCCCTGTGGTGTCCATCCGTCTCAAACATGCATGTAAGTAACCTGCTGACATTCCAACAGCTCTGGTGCCTTCTCTGGACCACTTGGTCATCAACTCTGATTTTGGCCCGTCTGTAGCCAATCTATATTTCTGAGGATTGTCGTGTTGTCGTTCTGCGTGGAGCACCGCTGAGAGCCATGTGAGACTGAAGTCAGATTGTACCTGTGCGAAAAGCTACACGGCCATCGACTGACCCTGATCACCTGGATACCCTCCGTCTAAATAGAAGAAAGTCTGAGAGAGCTAAGCAGGATGCAGGGTTGTCCGTTTCTCCTGGTTTCTCCTAAAGGCTACACGGAACACACACACACAAAAAGGAGGAAAAAAAATTATCTTCAGAATTTTTGGGGTAACTTCTTTAAGACAGTGTAAAAAAGAGAATTTGAGAGGAATTTACTTTTTTGTGTGTGTATTAGAAGTGTGTGTGTGTGTGTGTGTGTGTGTGTGTGTGTGCGTGTGTGTTTGTGTGTGTGTGTGTGTGTCCGTGCTGCTAGGGTATGATGGAGAACATTTGAGAGGCAATTAAAGAGGATTTAGTCAGAGTGGCACAGATGACCACAGGAAGGATGGATCGGAGAATTAAAAAAAGAATCCAATCTTTCTCTACACTGATCTATTCATACATGATGCGTGCTCACAAAGACACTTCGATCGGAGGATAACAGATGAGGAGATAAAGAGCTCGTCTTGCCAGATGGACCCCCCCTCCATTGTTCTCCCTGTGGTTTCTTCCTATTCTTTGATCTCCCTGTTAAAGCTTTTTGATTTATTCTTATTTTTAAGGGAGGTGTTCCTTATCCGATCCAGGGGTCTACGGATAGGAGGCTGTGTTATTATGAAGTCCATCTGTAATTTGTGATAATGGCCTACAGAAAAAATAATCGACTTGAGATAAGAGTACAGAAAAACGCCTAACTTTCCACCGTGGCTGATCCGCCGTAAGAATCACATACAAATCATCCTCTGACTCAAACTATTGAACTCTACTAGCAGGCTCTCCGACAACCGAGAGGAATCACCGCACAGCTCACTTGTGTGTACTCAGGTTAATTGGATCTACCAGCCTCGTTCCGTGGACTCGGCATCCAGCTGGTCCTGGGACACATAATAACTACGTCCTGCTGATACCGCAGTGAAGTTTGAGGTTTGGTTCCTGGTATTCGGACAGGTCTCAGATGATAAAATTGCCAGTGGGGTTTGGGGCGTTGCAGGGCTGAAAGTGAAGCCTTGTGAGGTGATCAAACTTTACGGGGGGGGTAAAAAAAAAACAACCCAACACTTCAGGAGTCTTCTTTGAATATGTGAGGCCAATATATTGCCGAGGCTCATTCGAAAGCCACATGAATGATGAGAAAAAAAAGTGAAACCTCTGACTCCTGAGGGTCAGTTTACCTTGGGATAGGATGGCAATGTGAGCCACTGAGCTGCTTTGCACAGGGTTGCTGAGAGGAAAGCTCTGAGAGACTTGTGAGACGGTGTTACGACTGTGTGTTCTCAGTTCAGCCACTTATTCGACCGGATTTCCTCCGTCTTGTTTTCATCAGTTTCTCTTCGTCTTTTCTTCCTCCTGTTTTGTTTGGAAGTCCGAACCTGTCTTGTCATTTCGGTTTCCGCTCCTGTTTTTTTTTTTCCCCCCCGCAGTCATCTCCATGTCTTCCAAACCGGTTCTGCCTTTTCTGATTAGCTTCTGGACATTTCTACTACCCCTAGTTTCCCTGTGCCCCTGCCAGATTGTCTTCTGTGTTTTGCTGCATGGTGGCATAGTGGTCAGCACCGTCGCTTCGCAGAAAGGAGGTCCTGGATTCAAATCCCACCCCAATATGCATGCCCCCCCATCTGTGTAGGTTTCTTCTGGATGTTCCAGATTCCTCCCACCGTCCAAAAGATCACCTGGTAGAGAGAGGGTCCCACATAGAGCTGAGCCCTTACTGCAGTGGCCTGGGTTCATGTCCCATCTAGACCCTTTGCATGTCATGTGATGGAAAAGCAAGTTTCTCACTCCCATCCGCGTCTTGTTTTTTAACAAACCACATTCACCTATAACACCATATCAGGGCTTTACTTTCTCCTAGTGGCACGGAGGAAAACTCCGCTTAACTTCTTAACTTGTCGCTAACAGACCGGCCAGAAGAGGCCAACGACCCGAATGAAGGACAAGCTCAGAACGTTTGAACGTACCCGTATGATCCCCGGGTGTGTCTCTCGCTCAGACTGCTCTGTGCTCAGTGGGGCCTTGCACCTTCTGCAGGCAGAATAAACCCTGATTTCCTTACTGAATAGCTCGTGTCCGAACTCACGGTTCTGTCTCGCCCGCCGCACCTTCTCTCTCTCCTGCCTTTCCATTCTCTCTCCTGACTGTCCCATCGAATAAAGGTGGAGAATCCCACAGACAAAAAAGACATGCATGATAGGGTTTATACTCCTCCCCGCGCCCCCGAGCAAGGCAATAGGAAAAGAACTCGAGTCGGTTCCGAGCACGGCACCTACTCACTACTGCTAATACAGTAGGATGGGTTAGATGCAGGTAACTAATTTTGTCGTATGTACGTAAAATGATAAATGACTAAAGCTTCTTTTCTTCCTTCTAGTCCAGTATTTTTCTTCTCGTGAACTCTTTGCCTGATCTGGTTTAATCCTGATGCCGTGCTAGGCTAGAGTGGCTCAGTGTGTAGATTGCATGCCTGGAAGTCAGGCATTGTGAGTTTGTATCCTGCCGTATAGCTCGGTAAAAGTTGGAAATTATAAAGTGCTTTATGTGGTCACTAGTCTAGCGAAGTGCTTTATAAGAATGAAGCTATCCAGCATTTACTTTGGACTCCAAGTTTGATGGATCCACCTTGAATGTTCTGTAACTTAGTATTTTGAACTGACTTCCCAGTAACCTGAACTGAATTCTGAAACTGCCCGCTGGCTCCCTGTCTGTTCAAATGCATATTACATGGATTCCTTGTTGTTGTTTTTCACCTTTATTCAGTAATCCATGTTTCATGATAGTATAATCAGATTACAATATAATGCTAATTATTATTATTATTAGTGTTGTTGTTGTTATTATCATTATTATTATAGGAGCGGCATGGCTCAGTGGGTAGAGCGGTCACCTGGCGATCAGAAGGTTGCAGGTTTGATCCCCGGTCCTGCAGAGAAGCGTGTTGAGGTGTCCTTGAGCAAGACACTGTTCCCCTAACTGCTCTACCCTGTGATAGACTGGTGACCTATACAGGGTGTACCCCGCCTTTCACCCAATGAGAACGGAAATAGGCTCCAGTTCCTCCGCGACCCGATTTCGGATAAGCGGTTGACGATGGATGGATTATTATAATTACTATATCATCCGATGTGTGTGTCATATATTTGGGTCCTCTCTTTGTTTGTAACGGAACCATCTGGCCAACGTGGACATGGGCGCCATAGTGGCCAAATAGTGGAGTATAAGCCTCCAAGCCAGCTGTTGCAGGTTTGATCCAATGGCAGGGCATCGGGCCTTAATCCCCATGCTCAGTAAACATGAGGCATTTAAAGTACTTTGAATGGATACTAGACTAGAGAGGCACTATGTAAAAAAATGAGCAAATTTACCATTTATACATAGCCCTTCTCATGGGCCGACACGATCCAACCCTCCTTGAAATTGACGCAGGCACTCCAGAACCTGACCACTGTCACCCAAATCAGAACCCAATTTGAACACGTCTACATTCAACTAGTACCTATTTAAGAGATAGAGTTTTACATCAGCATCCTTCAACCATATTGAAGAAAACTATTAACCTTCTCAAGAGGTTTCCAGGGGCCTGTCACGCCACTGAAACTTCTCTGACTAGAGTGGTGAACAATCCTCCGTGTGCTATAGACTCTTGATTCCTCCTCTGTTTCCACTACAGGATCTTAGTATAACCTTTGACACCACAGACCCCTGTATACTGCTCGACAGACAGAATAAATTATTTCGGTGTCACTGGTTTACCTCTCTCTTAATTTAAATCCATCTCATTTCAAAGAATGCTGTCTGCTAATTGCTAATTTGTTACACATTTTCTCTGATACTAAATATGGTGTACCTCAGGGCTTGGTTCTTGGCCCTCTACTTTTCTCTGTATATTTCACCCCGTGGCCAAATTATACAAAGTCATGGAATAAATGTCCATTGCTTTGTGGATAATTGGTTGTTATGTGTCTACGAGGGCTAATTATCATACTCAAATTACTAATTTAGAGGCCCGCTGAGCTGCTGTGCAAAGTTGAATATCACTTAATTTCCTATTTTAAACTAAGAAAAAGATACACACTGGTTATTGGCCTTGTTAGACACAGAGACCAATTTGATCTAGTAACAATCGATAACTATGATTTCATAATGTTTGTAAACCAAAAATCTTATACACTTCAGCCCATCTTTTCCTTTGATAAGTAGATTAAAAACATCACCAAGAGTACCGTTTTTTTTGCTCAAGTAAAATGGCTAAAATTCGGTCTCTCTTGTCCATGGCTAACTGAGATTCTCTTCTTCGTTCCGCTTGTTCCCTGATATGCAAACATTGGCACAACAGGTTGTACAGCTTCCATTGGTACCCAGTGAGCATACAAAGTCTGGCGGTTGCTGGAAGTATGCCACCAGGACCACCAGTATTTAGTAGACTGGGAAGCATTTGGACTGAGTCCACAGTCTCAGTTCTATCACTCATTATAGCTTTTTTTTAAAAAGAAAAGAAAAAAGAATGTTGCTGTGCTGTTATTTTGAAATCCTGACTCGTGTCATCTTTTCAGTTCCTGCACCTGCTTTTGCCACCGGTCAGCGTATCATTCCCACCTGTTCCCTGTTCTCTGACTAGCTCATCCACATTCATATCTCCCTGGTTTCTCTGGGTCCTTTCTACTCTAGCCAGTATGTTTTACAGTCTAGCAGTCCATAGGGTTTCTCCACGTGGACATATTTAACTCTGCTGCCTGTACTTTGGACTCTGTTTGCTGCCTCTCACCTGTGTGGAATAACCTGAGCTGGATTTGGGAACTGTTCACAACCCTCCCTTCCTGTTCCTTCCTGTTTGATCACGTTATGTGGTTTCCCTGGTATTCTGTCCTCTGCCTGCCTCTGCTTGATAAACGAAGTTTTAGCACATCATCCTGTCTAAGCTGTGTTCAGACCCTCCCTGAGCTCATAACTCTACTTTAACTCTGTCCACAAGTATGTGCCTGGAAGATAAAACCCTATAGATCATGTCTTAGCCCTGTCCTTGTCCTCTTTAAGGCCAGGGTTCACATCCCACCGTGGAGCTCATTGAACATGAGGAATACATAGGTATAGCGCTTTGAGTGGTCACTGGACTAGAAAAGCATTATGGAAGAATGAGTCCACTCAGCATTTAGATTGCAATTATTTATATTCATTAATTAATATTCATAGCCAATTAGGCCTCAGCAGTCCCAGTAGCTACCGTTCTTCCTACCATGGCTGCCCATGTCTTTCCTGACTACCCTTTCTACTCCCTGACCAACCCAACAACACTACCTGGCTTCCAGACTACCCACAACCAAATACTGATGTTCCTGCATACAGCCCACCCACAGACCTCCCTTACTTCTTGCCCACCGACCTGTCTGTCTACTGACAGCGTCCCCTCACCAGAGCTCATTCTTACTCTGAGATCCAACCTTGAAAAAAATCTACTCTGTATCCATTATTCAGTCTCTCTCTCTCTCTCTCTCTCTCTCTCTCTCTCTCTCTCTCTCTCTCAAAAGACGAGTCTTATCAATAACATTTTAACCGTCTGTCTGCACGTCAGCGTGCAAAAGATTCAACTTGCCTGAAGACAATGACAAGCTCCTCTCTGTCTGTTGTCACTTCCCATTTCCAGGCAGGCCGCTATCTCCTACTGGCTTCTGCCAATAATAGCTCATCAAAACAACACACTTCTTGGCACCAAAATAAAGCAGCAGTCCACGTCTGTGCCACTCAGTTGTCAATTAAGTGTCCTCTTCACACTGACACCTGTGACTTAAAAGAAACAGTCAAGAACCTGATGAATCTGAGCTGACAGATGAGTAGGCTACACGCTGCACTGCGGTACCATAATGTGCCTCCGATAGGGATAACAACTGACACCACTGGCAGGTCTTACAAAGTTTGATTTCATTTGTCACCCCAGTCAGTCCTCCTCTGCTTTTCCTTCTCTGTCTCTCTCATTCCACTCCTCTCTCTCTCTCTCTCTCTCTCTCTCCTGCTCTCTCTCTCTCTCCATCTCTCTACCTCCTCAGTCATTGTAGTAATAACTCATTCTTACAGCCTGGAGACAGACACTCCTATGGTCTATACGCTCATATGCAATGGAATTCAAAGTGGATCTCTGCTTTACGGCACGTCAGAACATACAGCTTTTATGAGAAATAGTCTTTTTTTCTTTTTTTCCCTTTTAAACGCTTTTTTCCCCTCAGAATTCCCTGAGTTGCCTATGGCTCTGTTGGTTCGATGCCCCTGTAGAACGTCAACAGGACGGAGGAAGCATTAGCATGTAACACCTCCAAGTCACATGACCACTAGCCCTCACTAGTCCACACATCATGGTCTGGTGGGGAAAGCACAGTGCTTGGCCGTCAGAGGAGAATGAAGCAGAGTACTTTCCCTTCACTTAACCAAGAGGCCTGGACGACCCAGAGGGGGACACTAGTGAACCCAGAATACTTTATCCAACCTAACCCCTATACCCACGTGAGGCTTAGCCAATTATGACCCACTAACTATGGACCTCTGGCTGTGGTCACTGCTGGATTCTTGCGTGCATCATCAACTCTAAAAGTCTGTCACGCAGC
>OMLC01059661.1:0-15632 GCA_900302585.1 Regalecus glesne
GTATGTAGACATTCAGCATTTAACATATGTAGCGTGACGTAAGGCAATATAGCACAAGTATTTATCCAAATGGTCTTTGTTGTTTGACTCACTTGGCAGCTGATGGTGTAAAGCACGAGACAGGTTTGTACTGTCCAAGATTGAAAGGACATTGGCTAGAGCTTTAAATGGTGGTGGAGCCATTTTATGACTGGGTGTTTTGACATACCATATGGTGTATTTACAGCCTGTGTGGCCACTAGACCAAGCCAAGACTTGACTTGATGCCATAATTGTTCAAGTCAACACATGTTAAACTCATGTGAGTCAAACTCAAACCACAGAACAACACCAGTGTGACCACTGCAAGAAAACATTGGATTTAAATTTGAAATGACAAAGTAAACATTTAGGGGCGTGGCTCAGTGGGTGGAGTCGTTACCTGGCGATCTGAAGTTTACAGGTTCGATCCCCGGTCCTGCAGAGAAGGGTCTGGAGTTGTCCTTGAGCAAGACACTGTTCCCTGACTTGCTCTGCCCTGTGATGGACTGGTGACCTATACAGGGTGTACCCTGCCTCTCGCCCAATGAGAACTGAGATAGGCTCCAGTTCCCACATGACCCAATTTAAGATAAGAGGTTGATGATGGATGGATGGAAAGTAAGCATTTTATTAATCTTAATCCACAGGGGTAAATTGGGCTGCAGTAGCTCAGTGGCAGAGCACACAGTCCAGGAACTGATTGCGGGTTCAGATCCACCATGGGACATCAGAAAGGGCATCCGGTCTTAACCCCCTCGCACTCCGTCTAAGTCCATGTCCCTCCCCACAGTGTCAGGACGTGTCGTGACATAAAAGTGACCCTCTCCGATGTACAGGGATAGATCACGTGAGTCGTACATGTCTAACAAGCTCCCAGACTCTTCTGTTTGCTGTATCTTTTCTAGACAGCCGCTGTTCGACTGTTGATGTGGACCACTCTCACCGCAGTCTTTGTGTGTCTTTTCATATTCCCTGAAACAGTCTCCTGTCTGTGCTCCTTCGCTCACGCTCTGCAGGGGCTGCTGTCAATCACAGCAGCCCCTGCAGAGTAGGTGAGCTGAGACGGTCACATGGGTAAAGCTTGTGATAATCATTCAGAGGCAGACTTGCTGCCTTTAATTGAATTTTACATGAAATAATGGTTCAACAAAAAGGGGTCTTACGGCTCAAGCGAACATGTACAGCTCGGGCTTGAGGAGCAGTAGGCCTGTATTGAATTGAGGGCAGGTTTTAAATAATTGCATGGCTCTTGATTACTCTTCTGTTGATACATATGTTACTTATTCATATCTTAATAAGCCGTTTTTGGATTTGTCCTCAATTTTTGCTATATGATAAAATAGGATATTCCTTTATTCGTCCCACAGGGGGAAATATGAAGTGTTACGACAGCGAGTGGAAAGCGAAAAGAGAGAGGCATGGAATCTAAAATGGCATAAAAAAAATAGGAGCACTATAAACAAGGGGATATATTATTGGCAATGCGAGCGCTGAATTTTCCTGGCTTTTATTCAAGAATTCTATCTTAAAAATCACCCATAATAAAAGAGTCATTAGGACTCAAGCCAATAATACAGACTGGTTTCTTGTATAATAGAAGAGATTGACCCTTTGTCATATTGTTGTATTGTCGGCCGACTAAGCTGCGCACATCCATCTGCTTTTGAGACTATATGGCCACTTTTGAAGCCGTGCTGCTTCTGCCAGTCCTCCAAAATGAGGATTTGTCCTTTATCCAGCATGTCGCTCGTTCTGGGGTAAACCAGATGCGTGATTTATTCCTCTTTAAAAATCAAAAGACAAATCAGTCTGACTTAACTCTTCATTAAAAATAGAGCAACTATTTGATTATTGTGTGCTTGAAATGAAACGTGCGCTCTGCATTTAACCCACGCTATTGTAGAGAAGCGGTGAGCAGCTGGAAGAATTACTGAGGAATGGAGCAACTCCTCAAAATATTTCACTGCTGAGATTCACGCATTATTTCTCTAATGATGATTTTGCACGTTTTTGAGGTGCTCGGGGGTCTCGTTTCGGATCAAACTTAAAGGCCTGTGGCAGAGTAAACATAATTAATATCGCAATACGTCCACATAAAGTGCATACCAAAGATCTCAATAATGCAAACCGTGCTCAAATACAGACTCAATTATTCAAGTCCTGTCAAGGGTAGAATAAGATGTAAAAGAAAGCGATGGTGCCTTTCTCTGAACTCAAGCAGGACTGTCTCTCTTCAACCAGATGAATATTCTTTGGTGCTGAAAGTCTCAATCATACAGCGGCCGTTCTCCAGCCTGAAGATCCTGTGACATGCCCCCTCTCTGAATCTGCACCATGTAACGGCCACATCATCTCATGGCAGCTTGGGAGCTGCGCAGCATCTGGTCTGACGACGGAGAATTCCCACGACCCACCGACCACCGCTCACGTACTCTCTGTCTGTTTGCACTGACTCAGGAATTCATGCCATTTCTTGGACCTGAGAGAAAATATTTCCAGTACTCGGAGTTAAGGGCCAATTCTCTCCCACACTGTTTCGTCTCTGGCAGCAGTTCCTCAGTTGGGACGAGTCTGGAGTACTGGCACATCCCGTGCCTGGAAACCTGTAACATCACTGAGCACATTCCCTTGGCCTGTCTCACAGTCAGGAAGAAGAAGCTTTATTCGATTGTCATTGTACGTCCGTACAATATATTTTTTTCCACCTCTGCCTTTAACCCATCCAATTGTATAGGAATAGTGAGCAGCTGCAGTGCCCAGGGAATAACTCCAGATCTTTTTCCTATTGCCTTGCACAGGGACACAGAAAGGAGTATTAATCCTATCATCCATGTCTCTGGTGATAGGAGGAAACCAAAGCACCTAGAGGAAAACTGTGGAGACACATGGGGAAAACATGAAAACTCGTGCCTCCGGTGACATAGGGGGGTAAGACACCTATGTCCAGTACATCTGTGTCATGCAGTCGGGTGTTCAAATCCCAGCTGCACCGTTTCCAACCACGGCCAGAGGTCCATAGTTAGTGGGTCATAACTGGCTAAGCCTCACATGGGTATAAGGGTTAGGTTGGATAAAGTATTCTGGGTTCACTAGTGTCCCCCTCTTGGTCATCTAGGCCTCTTGGTTAAGTGAAGGGAAAGTACTCTGCTTCATTCTCCTCTGATGGCCAAGCACTGTGCTTTCCCCACCAGACCATGATGTGTGGACTAGTGAGGGCTAGTGGTCATGTGACTTGGAGGAGACACATGCTACCACTTCCTCCTTCCTGTTGATGTTCTAGAGGGGATCAAAGAGACTGACCCAGCAGTAGGAAACTCAGAGAATTCAGGTGGGGAAAAAGGGGATAAAAAAAAAAAAGGGGAAGACATCTTTTTGAAATGGGGACAAACCGTTTCTGGTATCCACTGTTATCAACTTTCTGCTATCAACTTGCTGATTTTGACGATGCAGTTGTGCAATGCTCAGCCATAGGTATTCATGTCAAACAGCATGAATGCACAGAAACATACAAATCTCCTGCTTGGCGTCTTTCCCTCTAAGACCTTCACCCACCTCCCAGGGCAGTGCCTTTTGTCAGCCTTTACAAAAAAATCCCAATCAGTTGTGGAAAATGGCCAAGCGAGGGTGGCGTTTTGAGCATGATAAGCTGCATAATATCTTTCCCAGGAAATTGGGAAGCTCGTAATTGCCCCTTGGCAACATGATGTCACAACAAAGTCCAGCAATTGCGACAAGCTGTTATGGCTCCTGCACCCGGGAAACATCTGCTTTTGCCAATGAGGACTTCAAAGGGCTGTGGATCTTGAATTGCATTTAGCTGCCATTGTGGCCAGGCCAGGTAATCTTGATGAGGTGTTTAGACTGAGACAGGGTATACCGTTGCAGAGAGCTCCCCAGAGCTCTGCTCTAAAGCTATTAAAAGATTGTACATTATGTTCCCCTGGCTTTGAAGTGAGGGCCTGCAAGACAAGAAGGGACTCTGAGGGCTGAGTGCAATAGCAGAAGATTGATCTGCTACTTCTGTCTTTATCAAAGGAGGCCCCCGGTCCAAATGAAGCCAATCATTGCTACCGCTACTCTGCCCCCTCGCTCCAGGAACACATTCGCCACATTAGGAAACTGTATACGTTTGTGACCAATAGTTTACATTTAATAACGCGGCTAATTGTCACGGGTCGCTCAAGTTGTTCGGAGGTCCTCAGTCCTGAAAAGTCCAAATGAGGTATTTGAGAGGGGTCTTAGCAGTGCCACGCTTGCCTCAAAGAGCATAATGACTGGTGAGGCTGCTGAAGGAAATGCCATATCGTGCAGTGGGCTGTATGGAGATACGTGGCTGTGATTGTAAGTGGGAACATTGGTCTTGATGTTTTCAGGGGCCTCCATCACACGGAATCTGTGAGATGTGAAATTTAAACAGAACTGCACATTTGAGCAGTACTTTCACATGTCGCTCACTTCATATTGGATGCATTAATTTTGGATTTTATGAAAATAAACTAGGTGGCCTAGCTTAGGGGGTAGGGTTGTTCTCTGCTAACTGGAGGATTTGGGGGTTTGATCACCAGCCCTTGCAGAAAGGGTGTCAAGGTGTCCTTGAGCAAGACACTGAACCCCTAACTGCTCAAGCCCTGAGATGAAATGGCGACATATCCAAGGCGTTTCCTCACTTTTCACCCAATGAGCACTGGGATAGGTTCCAGTATGGCCCATGACCCGACTTCGGATATGTTGTTGATGAGGGATGGACGGACGGATGGATGGATGGACTATTCAGAATCACTTTATTGGGCAGGTGGGTTTTAATTTCATGGGATTTGATTCTGGTTTGATGGTCCTCACAGGTACTTTGCATAGAATGACAACAAACAGTCAATGGATGGACGGATGGATGGATGGATGGATGGATGGATGGACGGATGGACGGATGAAAATAAGCATCTCTTTTTTTAAAGATATAGGCCAGAGAAATGTTGGAATGCTTCTGAGAAATCTGACAGGATCTCAATGAAAGAAACAGGAACACTCCCAGGGGTGTAGAGGATGGCACTGAGCATATACATAGACTCACTTCAGTTACAGTACCAAAGCAGCCATTATCTTTGTCTTCATAATTTTAACAGGTCTGTTTGTCCTCACGGGTCACACATCAAGATGAAATTCCAAACCACCAGAATAATGTGTACAACGTGAGCCATTCTTAACCATGGATTTTCCCTTGAGTGTGACTTGCCAGACTCAACCACGGTGTTTCTGATAGACCTTATATTCATTATCTTATTTACATAGAGAGAAACTGCTTTACCGTGAGCAACTTCGCTAACAGCTACTGGGGCCGGAAATAATATCGCGGCAGCACACAAAGTTCTTAAACCAATGCTTTGATGAAAAAGGAAATAAACTACATGCAAATTGGTGCCCTCTCCCTTTATACTCCCATGTCCTTCCATTAAGCGAGACATGTCTTGAGGGAGACGCGGCGATGGAAAACTAATGAGCGAATTGAGGGGGAAAATGACAAAACACAAGGGTTTAGGAGAGAGAAAGGCTCTGGCTCCGTTTACCATTGCACAAAGCTAACGGCTCTTGACTATGTAAATGGTGATGATATGAGACATTGTAGCAGGCTGGGACTCAGATGGGTGAACAAGGCTGAGGGTATTATAGCCAGCAAACAGTCATATAGCCCTGCAAATGGGGAATGCAGGCCATCTCGGCCAATTATGCCACTGTGCCAGGTGCAGGGATGTCTAAGAGCCTATTGGTAACCATGCTTCTCTGATGTTCTTGTTGTACACATCAACTCATAATTGGGACTGCATAGCCAGACACAGCCCCTCTCACATGGCGGTTCAGAACGGCATTGCTGCTCTGCCAAATTAATTCTCCAGACCAGGTCACATCAAATGGGATACACTCTTGCTCCGTGCCTTGAGTCGACATGAAAAGACATATAGATCCTTTGATAATATGGGCAAAATTGAGCATAAGCCTGCGTGAAGTGGCGAAATAAACAGGACTGTACTATGTTACCACAGAAACTTGCATTTTAGCAACCCCACATCTGCCGTTTTGAAAATTTGACTGAGCCTTCAAGAACAAATACACAAACATATTATTGGATGGGATTGGATGTGGGTTGGTTTCACTATTGACTGGCAGCAGTTATACGTGGTCATCAGTCTAAGTACGAAGCTAAAAGGACAAAAATGGCTTGTGTTGGAGCAATAACAAGCCTAAGGACTGGCAGCCACACAGAAAACATCTTCCTCAAGGGAATCTAGTTACATTCCCCACAAATATCATAGCATCACGAAGCACATCACGGCACCATCATCTGCCTTTGTACAAAATAATTAAATGTTTTTGCACTCCGAATCATCCCTTAATCACAGAAGAGACAGCACAAATATCAATACGTGCTTCAGCTGGGTAACATCTGTGTCAGGTCTACGGCATCGAGAGTAATGCACTGCACTGGGATGTACTGTTCTGTTACAGTCTCTCGAGAAAAATACTCAACTAATTCTCCAAACTACTGGAGCTGAGGAGAATAACCAGCAAATGTGTCAGTCATCCACTGATTTCAGGTGTAGTCGTGTGAAATAATTTGACTGGTCGCTAACCGAGTATGTGACAATTGACTGGACAGCACATGAATCTCAAAACCTCATTAACAGGCTACTGAACTGCTCTCTTGCCAACCATTACGATGAGAATGCAAACCCCATCTCCGTTAGTCTCTGTGGAATACACAGAGCACCCTCATCCTCGAGCCTCGTGGTACCAAGTCTTGTGAGGTCGTACCAGTGGCACACAGAGCTGGACAGCAACCTGGCAGCAGACTTACACACTATGTTATTGCAGCTCCTGCTGGCTGTTCATGTAACTACAATACGTTTCTGTGAGCAGAAAGAATTAAAGTAGACATCAAGGAGCTGAAAAGGTGAGGGGGGGGGAATCAGCTACGATATAATTCTATATTCCACCTACCTGACTCGGAGCATCACATGTTTCCCGCATCACCTCATATGCCTTCAGGTATGAGCCACGTTTGGCCGTGGCGTGCCCTAGGGTGATCTTGTTGCGTTCTACAATGTCTACTTTCACCTTATCTAGCTTCCTGTTTGATGAGACCATGGGACTGCCCAGTTTAGAGGAGCTCTTCGTAGGCTTTTCCCCTGGCCTCTCTTTCACACGTCCCTGTTCTCGCTCGGAGTGCGTCTGTATCTCTTGGCCATGATCAGACTGCCTTTTCTTCCTCTGTTCCCCCAGCTCGGGAGGGCTGCCAGGGTATTCAACAGCACCGTTATGACTCCTCTCACCTTTGACTTTGGGTACCCCCTGGGAATCAATGGTCTTGTACCCACAGTTTAGGGGACTGGCTACTTGTGGGCCCTCTTGGGGAAGCTGGTGATGGTGGACATGGAGGTGGTGAGGGGATTTTGCAGATGCTACGTTGTCCGGATTGGGATGTAGGTAGTAGGGCTGTTCAGACTCACTGTTAGCCATATGTGGAATTTCAGCAGGAGCTGGACTTTTAGTGACAATCAGTCTGTAGCCTCCCTTTACAAACACATCCTTTTTGTCACCTCTTCTCAGCTGGGAATTTTCTTCCAAGCTCTGGTGGTCTTCCTCAAAAGATAGCTGTGTGCTCTCACTGCAGTGCCTGGCTGTGTGCAGATGGGTCCTCCCATTAGGATCATTCTGCAGGTCTGTGTAGACTTCATCAGGTGGCACCCCTCTGCAAAGTAGAAGAATGACAATGTGTCTTTATGCATGATATGTAATCCTGGTCAGGAGCCATCTTAGATGAGTGAAGAAATGCTTCTCCCATTAAACCTTGTTTCCGGATGAACTGATTCAACTTTTTCTGCAAAGAACGACAACAGGAATGAACAACGTGCAAGCAACAAAGGGCAGGTGTGACTGTATCGCCCACATTATTTCTCAAATATGTTTCTCATTATTCAGAAGCAGGTGGCATAGCTCACGAGGTAGGGTGATCAACTAATCGGAAGTTTGGTGGTTTGATCCCTGGCCCCTACAGAATGCCTGTTGAAGTGGCCTTGAGCAAGACACTGAACCTCTGCTCAAGCCCTGAGATGGAATGACAGCCTGTCCAGAGTGTTTCCCCACCTTTCACCTGATGAGTGCTGAGATAGGCTTCAGCATGACCTCTGAACCCCGTGTCTAATAAGCATTTGACAATACATGGATGGATGGATTGATGGATGAATGGATGAATTGACTATTGAGAATCAGAATCAGTTTACTGGCCATGTATGTTTTCACATACATATAATTTGACTCCAGATCCATGGCCGTCACAGGCACAACACAACAATCTTCAGACATATTCACAAGGATTGACTACACACAGGGGAAAATAAGAGATAATAAAATGCGATGGTGCAGAGAGCGTATCAGAGATATTGAAACAAATGTCCTTAAAGTACACAGTGACAAACACCACCTCGTGAACTAAACCAGGGCCATAGTTCTACAGGTCTGGTGGCACCTTCAGGATATCAGGTAGATTCTAATCATTGGTGTGAGTTTCCATATCCAAAGTAAGCTCTTCTAAGAAACTCGAATGCGGCACAGGTCTGCGGCGAGGGGTCAAAAGAACAAGAGACATTACAACATTATTGGATTGATGATGTTCTCGAAGAAAGCTGGACTTTATTCTCACCCTAAAAGCTTCCCTCTGAATTGAAACAAATAAGGGGGGCTATGAGCCTGTATTTAGGGACAATTTTCACATTTTCACCTTCATTAATGAGAGTGTCTTTGAGGGCTACTAGGAGGGGAATGGCTCACAAACTGCAATTTTCAGCTTATGAAATGGCTCGAAAATTGCAGGCTAAAATACTCCTTCTGACACTGATGAAAAGATCTCATTAAAATAAATAGCGGAGAGCCTCTTTGTTGTGCTTTACCACGAGGACAAGGGGAGCCTACTTCTCCCCACATGATGTGGTGTGATGGGGGGGTTGCCTAGACGTAGGGCCCTTCACTTCTATGGGGCCAAAAGGCTAAGGGATGGCTCGCTAATGACTCAGGCTAGAACAAGTTGTGAGAATACTGTCTAAGCAACACGCACCCACGCAGCTGGGCAACGACACGTCGAACATAGGCTATGCCACGGTCCATTATTCTGTGCCCGGGATACGGTCAACGACACACAAAAGACAGTGAAATGCTGAGACATTTACTGAATGGGCAAACTGGTTTTGAGGAATATTCCCAAACATCTTTTTTTCAAACAAAATTTCAAGTGAAATGGAGTGAGGGGGTGTGCCCCACAGGGATGAATAGAGTGGCTTAAATTGAAATCCATGGGTTGAATGTGAAGTACCCATTGGGTTTGTAAACTACATGATGGTAAATACAGTGTGGAAGGGCTCACCCAGAGGGCAGTCAGTGGATGATGAGAATATGGTGTCTGCTGTCTTTGGTCTATGAATTGGGGTCTTTTTAGGGAGTGGGTCACGGTCATTTCTCCTGAAACAAAGCATCATCACAGCAGGCCCACACTTGGTGGGCACCAATGCACACGGGGCAAACGATGGGAAGAGGGAGAATGCCATTTTCTTTTCACAGGGAAATTAATATCAGGCCAGGACTGACAGAGAGAATAAAAGGCCCAACAGGAGAGTGAAAACAGATGTGGTGCTGTTCTTCTCAGCAACAGATTCCTACATCTGCCCTCTTAAACAGGGGAAAATGGGAGACAGATCTCATTTGTGTTGACAATGATCCTTGTTAATGACCGAATGAGTGACCACTTATTATGGTCCTCTCAAACAAAACTGAAATCTAATTTCCCTTAAATGAAAGCAGTTATTGGGCAAGCACCTGAATTAGGCAATTTTTGCAACAATGAGCCATCAATGCCCGTGTCTCACTGAGCAACCGGCACCGTGTTATTGTTGAGCCATGAATGGAAGCTACTTGTCTTTTGTGTTCCCGGTCTGATTAGAAGTAAAAGGCGTGATTGTTGCTTGGGTTTTCCCTTTTTATATTCCACATAGGCATTGCTATTATTGTCTTACGTCTAATTAATCTGCCACTGAAAAAGTGACATTTCAATGCATTAGGCAGTTTTAACAAGTGTGAGACACAACTACAGCCTTGGGGATTTCTTTTTTGCATGGATGTATATGTATGGATGTATGCAAATAAATCTTCCTAACTAAAAACTTTGATTGAATTATTATTTTTAATATTTCCTCCCATTTTAAATATGCGAATAGTTTCCAATATATCTTAAATCTACATTGCACTGGTTCGCACTATTGCCTCACAGAAATCAGGTCCTGGGTTTGATTCCCGCCACAGGTCCTTTCTGAGTGTCCCCCCTAGGCAATGCAGCTGTTTGCTATGCCTATACAGTACAATAACTAAAATGCAGGGAACACATTTTGTTGCATGCATTTGCAATGACAAATACATCATTTTCTATCTTCTTCTTCTTGTAAATATGATTTAGTAATGATGAATTGTCATCCGGTGTTACTTTTTCACGAATAATTTGGAAAAGATGCTTTTTTTAAATGTCTTTATCATTCTATAGGAACAAGTCAATTTACCATTTAACAAAGGACCTGAATTTAGGAACCACCAGTCAACTAGAACAACACTGCCCTCTATTGTCCATATTATATAGCGCCTAAGGAGTGGTTTGGTTAGTGTTTTGCTCAGGGACCCTTTATCACTTTCTGAAGGAGCCAGGGATTGAACCAACCACCTTCCAATTACTAAGTAAGGCCCTCTGTCTCCTGAGCCATGCCACCCCTAGTGTGCAGCAACATATCCACAGTAACTGCTATAATGTGCATACTTTCCTCATTTGCTATTGTCTGATGAAATAGTATTTGGTGATATATTGGAATGAATACTTTACCTTAACGGTCCTCTTTTATGCACTTCACAATGTTTATCATGACTTTCAGTGGGTAACAGTAAGGGGCTCCTTTTGTCAAACATGTGTGCTGCCACTTCTAGGCTGTCATACATCTGAAGATTTGTATCATTATGTTGTATCTGTTCCAGATCTCCTGGTCCTTGCTGCAAGCCGTCATCATATTTCTGCTCTTGGACTTGCATGTAGACACGTTGCTCATGGCAACCAGTGGCCTCATGTAGATTTTGTCGACAGGTCTTCTCCGGGGCCAGACTCTCCGTGTCAGAGTCTGGGAAGTCCAAATGTCTGTGACTATAATATTGCTTTGGAGAGGATTGTTTTGCTTCTTTGCACTTCGACTTCATAGCTGCCTTGTCACACATCGTCTTTTGTCTATGCTTGTGTTTTGGCTGGAAACGGTTCGGTGCGTCATGGTGTGCTGTTCATCTGTACCATTGTCGGACATACAGAGGAGCTGACAGCATAACGGCAACTTTCAAAGACTGAAATCGACACACACAAAAACATACGGTATTAGAACTTTGGATTGTAACAATGGCTTACATACACTGACAAACCCCGTCAATCTGTTATTATGAATAAGTCCTGGTGATATCGGTGTACTGTTCGACTGTATTTCATACCATATTACACATGACCAAGTGGCTGATCCAAGAATGAAAACGGTTCTGCCCACAGACGAAGGTACGTTCATGTCTGAACTGTGTATCAAGTAAATAGCTATGCTATGCTAGCTATGCTAACGCGTAGTCTCCATCGTCTCAAAGTTCCACATTTACCGATAACTGTAGCATTTCCCGCTTTAAAGAATACACCTCCATGTTTACAACTGACCGATGAGCACCCCCCATTAACTGACGCGCAGGTTATATCTCTGTCCCATCCCAACCCACTGACCTCTTGACCCGGTACCCCACCACTACCAGGAACGACAAAACATTCCCAGCCATCAATGTCCACCTAAGGCTTATCCCCCACGGTGAAATCGCTACTCTGTGGTTGGGTGGAAGTGAGTAAATACCTTGAATGAGACGCAACGCTTTTTTTGGCGACTGAGCTTAGAAAGTAGTGGAAATTAGAGAAGGAATGTGTGAAGAGGCAACGAGAAAACACTGCACGGGTTGTCACAACACTTTTCAATGATCACTAGCCGTATTTTCCGTGTCGCTATCATACGGTCTGCTGTTATTATTTCAGTGCGTTTAACTCATCCACCACCCCGTCAGCACTGCCACGGAGTATTCCGTCGAAGGACGCACTGCATGAATTGCATTTAAAATCAAAAAAACTTAACTATCATTCATCAGGTGGAAATGTGTATGTAGAACATTGGGTACCAAGGAAAAGTCGTAGCTTTAGAGAAAAACATCGTGTAAACGCTTCAAAAGGAGCCTCACCGTCACCTTCTCAGCAATCTCCATCTTGTGCCAATAATCAACAGTGAATCGGGTTGCTATGGTAATCAGACAAACGCTTAACATGCGGGCTATGCGCACGCGTAATAGAGCATCTGCGCCTCCACTTCCGTGTCTGAGTTGGTGCTTTATTTGTCATTGGATTTTTTTTGGTCATGTTTGTTCTCCAACTGAAAGTGGTTATGAATTCTTCCAACGACTCCTACACGTTCGAGCATAGCTGTGCTTTTAGCTTGAAATGTTCGCAGTCACTATTATGAGCAGTTCCCCTGACGATAATCTCTTGGGACTATACCCAAACAACGATCACTGTGTCTTCTCAACGCTATATTTAATCAGGGATATTTAACCTCAAACTTCTTTGCCATGAGAAACAATACCTCATCTCCAGCCAGACATATTCTAATAGATAGAAGCCACAACTTCCAATTTTGTTGAATTTTTCAGTCTTGTATCGTTTACTTTCTTAATGCAAATGCCCCTTATGAGGACCCTACATAATTTATCTTAGCATCCTCATTGATTTCATACCATTTCTCAACAAATAATTCCTGATTTTTTTAAATTATTTACTATACACCTAAGTGTCAAATCAAGCATAACCGTATTACATGTAGCTAGTATGAACACTTTACATGCACACAAGCACACTTAACATCTCCACACAGAGCATTTCTCAAAATTAAACATTCCAACATCTAATTTGAGTCTTGTTCTAATCATGGACACACTTACACTGAAAGAAGCAGGCACGGTAATTAGGGTCAACAAATTTATTTTTTGGGTAGTGAGACAGCTGACATTCCAGTTATAAAATCTTCCTGTAAAATTTTGAATTTTAATGCAAACCAATTTTTTTCTTCTGCGACTCGATGACAAAACCCAAGTTTGTTTTTTATTTTTTTCATTTTTTACACTTTCTAACACTAGCTCGAGATTTTCACTCAAGCTGGTTTTAATACTTATTTCAGGAGGGGAGCTACCGGTGGAATGTTTAATCCACTTCCTCAATAGTTGGTCCGGAGGATCCGCCACCGGGAGCAGCACCACCGGCTCCAGGGAAACCACCAGGCATACCTTCTGGCATACCACCTGGCATGCCCCCGGCACTCTGGTACAACTTTGTAATGATGGGGTTGCAAACCTTCTCCAGCTCCTTCTGCTGATGTTCATACTCATCCTTCTCAGCAGTCTGTATGGGAGCAGAAACAATTGTCAAAACCAATTACAATTGTCCAATTACCAATTGTCAATAACCACATAATCTAATATCAATGCACATTTTCATATGGGGTCCTCAAATGGGAGAGAATGTTACCTGGTTTTTGTCCAGCCAGCTAATGACCTCATTGCATTTGTCCAAGATCTTTTGCTTGTCCTCATCGGTGATCTTGCCAGCAAGCTTTTCATCCTCCACAGTGGACTTCATGTTAAAAGCATAGGATTCCAGGCCATTCTTTGATGACACCTTATCACGCTGGACATCATCCTCCGCCTTGTATTTCTCAGCCTCCTGGACCATGCGCTCAATGTCTTCCTTGCTCAGACGACCTGTAATTGTATGATTAAGATAAGTGATCCTTAGCCCATAAAAAGGAATGTTAACCATGCAATATGAGCATAGATCAAGACAAAAACTAAGCTAGTTTATGCACCACATCCTTAAATATCTTACCCTTGTCATTGGTGATTGTGATCTTGTTCTCCTTGCCAGTGCTCTTGTCAACAGCAGACACATTCATAATACCGTTTGCATCAATATCGAAAGTGACCTCAATCTGAGGAACACCACGAGGAGCAGGAGGGATTCCGGTCAGCTCAAACTTCCCCAGCAGGTTGTTGTCCTTCGTCATGGCACGCTCACCCTCATAAACCTGTTTGACACATCGAACATCAGCAACTCTGAACAGACGTAAACCGCCAGCTACAGATTAAGTTCATTCGCTCAGACATCTAAGGAAGGTAAGTTCTTGGCCATCACTGGTCATCGGACCTCTGGTGGAAACTACGAATGGCAGAAAAAACATCATCACAGCGAGAAGTACCAACACCTTGCATTATCCAATGTACTTACTTGAATGAGCACACCAGGTTGGTTGTCTGAATAGGTGGTGAAGGTCTGAGTCTGCTTGGTAGGGATGGTGGTGTTACGTTTGATCAGCACAGTCATGACACCTCCCGCTGTCTCGATACCCAGGGACAGAGGGGTGACATCCAGAAGAAGCAGGTCCTGGACATTCTCAGACTTGTCACCAGACAGGATGGCAGCCTGGACAGCTAGAGATGACAATAAGTCATGAGTTGTGGAACGGATTCTACTGGCTGTAGATCTTTCTTTTGTTCAGTTTTTGAAAACTCCATTCAAACTAATTGATTTAACACTTACCGGCACCATAGGCCACAGCCTCATCGGGGTTGATGCTCTTGTTCAGCTCCTTGCCATTGAAGAAGTCTTGCAGCAGCTTCTGGATCTTGGGGATACGGGTGGAGCCACCAACCAAAACAATGTCATGGACCTGTCCTTTGTCCATCTTGGCATCACGGAGTGACTTTTCTACTGGGTCCAAGGTGCCACGGAAGAGGTCAGCATTGAGCTCCTCAAAGCGGGCCCTTGTGATGGAGGTATAGAAGTCAACACCCTCATACAGAGAGTCGATCTCAATGCTGGCCTGGGTGCTGGAAGACAAGGTGCGCTTTGCCCTCTCACAGGCGGTGCGCAGACGACGGACAGCTCTCTTGTTGTCACTAATGTCTTTCTTGTACTTGCGTTTGAACTCAGCGATGAAATGATTGACCATGCGGTTATCAAAATCTTCACCTCCAAGATGAGTATCTCCAGCAGTGGACTTGACCTCAAAGATACCATCCTCAATGGTCAAGATGGACACATCGAAGGTACCACCACCAAGATCAAAGATGAGAACATTCCTCTCAGACCCAACCTGTAACGTAACATTGAGCACAGGTTAGCAGATTTTAATGGATGAAAAAGTAACATACTTTAAATAGAATCTTATAGGATTAAAACATTTATCTCAGACCCAACCTAAAATCGAGTAGTTTCGACCTCAATACAATGGTCAATACCTCATTTTAAAATTGTTTCAACACATGTTCTTCTCGAGTGTCAGGTTATCAAAAACAAGTGATTTACCTTCTTGTCCAAGCCATAAGCAATGGCAGCAGCAGTTGGTTCATTGATGATACGTAGAACATTAAGGCCTGAGATAGTACCAGCATCCTTGGTTGCTTGACGCTGAGAGTCATTG
>OMLC01059715.1:1569-11625 GCA_900302585.1 Regalecus glesne
CTAAATACAAGCCCAGCACAGAGACTTTTGAGAAGGAGGACCAGAATGCTTCTACCTGTCAGAGACACTCTGTTGGAGCTAGAGATAACAGACAACACCCAAGGTCTGATAAACAACAGACAAAGACAGGATAGATATTACAACCACACACCTTAGAACATGGACACTCTCAAAGAGGGGGACAATGTGAGAGTGCACTTATCAGCCACAGATCTTATGAGGTCAAACTGGAGTCTGGAAGTGTTTTGAGAAGAAATTGTCGTCACCTCACACACAACTACTCCACACCTGACACATACACCTACAGGGACAGTGATACACACACCACTAGAGGCAGTGGCGGAACAGGGTCAAACAGGGGACCTGCAAACTGTCACTAGAAGGTCTGGGCGTTAGGTGGTCAGGCCCCAGCACCTGAAGGACTTTTGTTGGTGATAACTGTGTAGTTTGGATTTTACACTTGTGAAAGAAAAAAAGTATCACGTGATGTTAATGTTCTGTTAAGATAATGCTGTTAAGCATAGAGAGGAAAAAAAAGAAGGAAAAAAAGATGTGATAATGTACAATGTACATTAATTGTTAAAATGCTTGATTTGCAGAACAAAAAGCTGATAAGTTAACCTCAAAAAAGCAAACAAAAATAATGTAACAATATGATTTGGTGATATTGTTATAATGATATGATATTTGGTGATTTGGTGATGATATTGCTTTAATCGTCCATTCTGTATGGTTTAGTGTCAAAACAAAAAGGAACAGAATGAAACGAATATTCCCCAATCCTTTGTGAATGGCACTTATTACCACTGAATGTGCAGTTGTACTGTTTATAAGGGTGGGGATGTTTGTATTCAGCTCAGATGGAAGAAGTCACCTCGTGAGTGACGAAACGTTTCTAAATAAACTTCTGATCCAGTTGAACTGATTCACCTCTTTTTTGTCATTTATATAGTTAGTTCACTTGTATGCTGAGAGCAGAGATGGAATAGAGGCAGTGTAAGAAATACATACTTTAAATATAAGAAATAAATACTTGAAAACAGACGCGCCGCTTATACTTTAACGCCAAGTTAAGTCCACGCAAGTCAGATAACTTAACAGTTATTAGTGCCATTAGAGTGTCGTCCTGTCATCTCTCACTCTCTTTTCTCTCTCTCTCTCTCTCTCTCTCTCTCTCTCTCTCTCTCTCGCGCGCGCGCGCGCGAGTCTCCATTTCAAGATTGCTGTTTGAGAGCTGGTGCTGGTTCTGAACTGCTATTGGTTGATCTCTGTTCAACATGTGCCAACAGTCTCGGCAGTACAATGGGTCAGGACTGCTTGAGTGACCTTATGGTTATTGCCATGGAGGTTGAGAGGTCACAGGATGTAGATCTTGAGAGGATCAGGGCCTTTTTTTGGTCGGCCAATACACGACGAGTGTAGTTTTAAGTAGTTGTAATTTGAAGCGATTGCATTGTACGCAATTTAATAAAATAGGCTATTGGCTGTTGTTTTATGTTCAAGATTAGTTGTCTTATTTTTGCTTTGTAACTGTGTCCAATAGATGAAGAATCAAGTAAAATAGCGTCAGTGTATGTTATTATTATTATCATTCATATTTGGGGTGTGTTTTTGATCATGAAAAGGATTTAGTGCCCACCCAAAAATATATATCCCATAATGCCCCCGGTGCACATAAGAATATGTAAGTGGGCACTTGTGTTTACACTGTTATCTACTTGTCCTCACAGTCCAGTTCTCTTTGAGAGACATAGAGGTGAAAACATCTGACAAGTCTGCTAAAGGACCATGGCTACAGTGATGAGGGCCTGACATACTTACCCACTAAAAGGTACGATTTCACTTCATTATCACTCTCCAATTAAATGAAATAAATGCTCTCTGCGAAGATTTTAAGATGTCAACTACAGAATGACACACTGGAGAGTGATGGCCTGGTAATTGCAGTTTGTTGGTGTTATTCATCGTAAATACTAGGCCATAATTATAGTCTATATGGCTCCATTGAGTATATATAATGTTATATATAGATGTTAGCCATGATGTTTATTAGACTTGCTGTAGGAAGGGACAAAACACCCAAGTACTGAACACTTGCGGAGTCTGTCCCTGAAGGGATGTGTGAATTTGTCTTTTATTGTGGTTTTTGAACGTATGAATCTGTCCTGTGTTGTTTATTTCCGTTCGTACGGTGTGAGTCTTTCCTGTGTTTTCGAATAATAATAATAATAATGATTCCCTTATCAGTCCTGCAGAGGGAAATTTGGATTTCTCTGCATTTCAACCCATCCTATTGTGTAGGAGCAGTGAGCTGCCAACATATGGCGCTCAGGGAGCAGTTAGGGGTTCAGTATCTTACTTGACATGCTATATGCAGGACTGGGGATCGATCCTGTAACCTTCCAATTGCCAGATGACCGCTCTACCCACTGAGCTATGCAGACCCCTGATAACTCCTAGTCTGTGTTCCACTAGATGCTGAGAGCAAAAACTTAAGTATTTTTCCTTATAAGTGGGGTTACAGTAAACACTCAATCAAATTATGTTCTTAAATGTCCTCTTTGCCAGCATCCGTTTAGTTTCGCTGATATACAAGTCATGGCAATCTTCCAATGTCCAGTCAATCGCCAACTTGCATATGAAACCATCCTTTGTTGGTTGGCATGCACAATGGGGATGCTTGCAGTCAGCTCAGACTGAAGATTCTACCCGTATTAGCGATTTAATATTTCTGAATGAACTTCTCATCCAGTTGAATCAATTCACATTTTTTGTGATTCTCACCTGGATTATTGAGCACACATCGATGCATGTATTGTTTATAAGGGTGGGGGAGCCTACAGTCATCTGAGACTGAAGATCTCACATGTATAAGTGATGACATTTTCATTTCAATAAAATGTGTCCAGGGGAACCGATTCACCATTTTGTGATTTCACACAATTGTTTTATTTACCACATGACAAAGGAATTTGTTCTCTGTATTTAATCAAATTTATTGTATAAAAGCAGTGAACATAACTGCTGCAAATTACATGAGGAGCAGTTAGGGGTTCAGTGTTTTGGACAACGCAACACCCATTCTGCAGGAGCTGGTGATCCAGCCACTTATCTCTGATAATTAGATGAGTGCCTGACATCCTGGACTACGAGACCAAAAAATGATTTAAGGGAATTAGGGATGCATGGAATATAAAGATAATATGTTTCCTGAGTATATGTGAGAGAGCACATGTTAGGGTGTTGGCGTTCTTACACAGGTTTTTTTTTATAGGATATGATAAATAAGCAGGGATTGGTGGCTGATACAGATAGGGGATTTTAGTATTGTATCAGTCGACAAGGTTGTACAGCATGGTTTAAGGTGTATGTATGCGTGTGTTTGTGCGTGCATGTGTTTGGTTTTTGTGTAGGATTATTGGAGGCGATTTAGATTGTTAATCGATTGTCTAGGGGGCCTCATGGCTCAGTGGGTAGAGCGGTCGTCTGACAATCAGAAGGTTGCAGACTCGATTCACACACCTTCAGAGAAGCGTGGGGAATTGAAGTGTCCTTGAGCAAGACACTGTTTCCCTAACCGCTCTCTCCTGTGATAGACTGGTGATTTATACAGTGTGTCCCCGCCTTTCGCCCAATGAGTACTGAGATAGGCTCCAGCTCCCCCGCGACTTGATTTCGGATAAGGTTGATGGAAGGATGGATGGATGGATCTGTTGTCTGATTCATACTCCGGACCAGATGGTGGCGGTAGGGTACCAATGAACTAGATGCTAACTGCTGTAAAACAACCCAAAGAAAAACGAGAAGAAATCTAGATTATTATGAAAATGGACATAAGGTAATAATTTGATTTGTCCTGTTAATGATTGTTGGAGAAACACGGCAAACTCAACAGCTGGCATCCGAAACTCGTCTTGAATTCGTATCCTGCTGCTGCGTTCAGATTAAGCCGGTGAATGTTGTGAATGACCTGCCGTTTTCGGGGCGAAAACGCCATTGTTAAACTTGTATTTAGCCTGGTAGCTGAGTCTGAGGCACGACTCTGGTAGAGAAAGGGAAGGACGGTGGTCGACTCGTGATGGTTGGATGATCATAAAGTCAAAATGTCTTAAGCTTTGTTGCGATGTAACCATGCGCTGTTCATCTTCAGAATTTTCAGTTTGTTTGTTCGTTTTATTTAGTGAATAGATAACGTAATTACCTGACTTTTCCAGAAAAGGGCGTCATTAAGCATCAACAATAACTGCTTCCTGAAATAAAGTGGATGATTTTAGGTGCCAACTTTTTAAAGGAAGCTAGCGTTTGCTAACGGTTTACGTAGCAACCAACGAAGCTGTTGATATTCACCTTGTGCAATTAAATCTATGAATCACTTGGGCCAGACTTTCCCGTTTAAGACAAGGAAAGCTACTTTTTTTGGTCATTATATTCCTACAGTGAAATTGGTCATCTGCATTTAGACCATCATATTGTGTATGGGCAACTGAAGCTCTCAGGAAAGAAGATACCAGATAATACACTTGGGTTCTATTGTATAATAGCTAGTGTTATTGTTTGAGTGTGAGTGTGTGTGTGTGTGGGCTGGTTCTCATGACTTTATGGCTGTGGGAGGTGTTTCTCCTGGTCTGTCAGCTGATGGAGTTTGACCCCGTCGGTCCTTCTCCTCTGAGCTGGGTGTACCTGGGCCGTCTTTGGGCAGCCGAAGTAAGCACGTCCACAGGGAGCCGCTCTTTGGGAAACCTTTCATCTGTCTGTGGGGTTTCCATGCGTCTCCAGTGATGGAGTATACGAGAGTCAGCATATGTTTGACTGTGAACACGGAGTCCCCCCTTATCACAGCGGTGAACAGCGCCCCCTTGCTGTTAATGTACTGCCCGGGCATGGCCGTCCATTGGCCTGTTGTGATGTTGTAGCAGTCTATCTGGCAGCGTAGGAAGTCATCACAGGGTCCATTGCGGACCACATAGAGGACGTCCCTATGAGCCACCATACAATGGCCATAGCTCTGTGGCCTGACCATGGTGGTGGCCAGCGTCCACTCGTCTCTCAGCGGCACGTATTCGTAGAT
This sequence comes from Regalecus glesne, assembly GCA_900302585.1. Taxonomy (NCBI): domain Eukaryota; kingdom Metazoa; phylum Chordata; class Actinopteri; order Lampriformes; family Regalecidae; genus Regalecus; species Regalecus glesne. The sequence continues at coordinate 6,638 of OMLC01059715.1, forward strand.
GTCTGTGGTGTCTGGTGGCCTCCAGAAGCAAATGAAGATCCGTTGCCTGGCAACGGCACACGCGGCCGATCCCAAAGGTCGTGGTGCCGGCTGCATGGACGTCCAGTGTCCCTGCTCCACGTGGTAAGCCTCCGCTGTAGAGGTCACCCTTTTCTGGACTCTCCCACCGACTGCATAGAGTCTGCCCCGGTGCCCCAGCAAAGTGAAGTCTTGTCTTGGTTGCCGGGGCCCTGGTAGCACAGCCCAGGTCCCTGTGTCGGGGTCGTAGCAGAAGCTGCTGTCCACCACGTCCTGACCACCGCCATATGCTCCTCCCACAATGTAAAGCCGGTTGTCGAGAACGGTCACCCCTGCCATGGAAGTGCTACAGGCAGTGGGGAGATCCGTCAGGTGCTTCCACTCCTCCTCGGTCTCGTCAAGGTAGCTGGCTACCCGCGAGGAGTCCTGCAGGAGCAGCCCCGCGGAAGGGGAGTGGGTGCCGAGGGCAATAAACGCGGCCGGGGACAGGGATTTACAGTATCGGATCAGGTCCTCGGGAATTGTGCTCTCTGCTGCCTCCCTCAGGTCATCGTAGGCATCGCGAAGGAAAAGAGCAGCGTGATGAAACAGTCGATGGACACCAAAGATGGAGGCTGCATGGAACAGCAACAGGCAGTTATCGGAGTCGACGATGTCACAGAGGTGCTGCGTCAGAAGGTCCACTTGAAGGAAAGCGGCGCTCTCCACAGCTGCTATGAGCTCGTCCCAGTCCAGCAGGGTGGGAACTTGCCCGTTGCAGACAGCGAGGGTTATGAGGAAACCCTTGGCCTGCACTCCTCCCTTGAGATGGAGCTCGTCCTGCCGACTCTCCACCATTCCCGAGTGGAAGAGGGCACAGAAGTAATGGCTGCAGCGAGCCAGCAGTGCTCGCTCCACGGTGAACCAGCTCTCCTCCACCCTCACCCTCAGAGGGCCCGCCCGCTCCCGCACTCCGCCTGCCCCGTCATGGCCGTCCATCAGGGCCTGCTTCAGCCCCTCACCTCCACAAGCCTCCGTCAGGTGGCTCCTCGTGGGTACGTGTTCGGGGTTAGAAGAGAGGAGCAGCCGGATTCAGCCGGGGTGATCAGGGTTCGAGCCTTTCGTCCTGCCGTCCGGTCTGAAAATAGAAGTGTGCTATAGATAGCAGCTGTGGACATCTGAGCAGTGTTGCAGTAGCTGGAGAATATCACAGCCTCCAGGCTGCTGCTTTACATGCTTACAGACTGAACAAAGCAGGATTTCCATCCGCGCTACGCCAGGGCGTTTGATCGTTTGTCTGACGAGTCTACACGGGCGGAGGTCGCGGCCTCTCGGTCATCCTCTCCCACACGGTCACGCTGGATTCAGGCCTGTCCACCATTCAGTCCAAGGTGGTCAAGGCCGACGAATAAGAAGTGGAGCAGCTGTGAATGCCGACAGGCAGCATTGAAAATGAATCCAACACGGTCAGCTGCCTCGGCCCCACCGGCAGATATGAGGAGATGAGCCAAGAAGGCTCTGCATGACGTGAGCTTGAAACCTGATGTTCACCATGGTGACGGATTCGCTGTCCAGAGTGTGCTTGACGCTGGTCCTGCTCCCACATGTTCATCTCTCCTGTCGCTCCAGGGCCGTCGTCTCCTCTGACCGAACACGTTGTTGTGCCGTCGTGCCTTTGAGACCCGGGCTGAGGCGGTGGGGTTAGCTTGTGGATTAGCGGGGGTTGGCCATGGGTTTGGGTTGGTGACATGTTGAGGTCGGGGTTATGTGAGCTGAGCCAGGTCACAAAGGCTCGAGGTGACAGCAGCTCGACTGACCGCGGTTCTGCTGTCACGTCGAGCCTGATGGAACCTGACGCCCCTGCTCGAGCCCTGTGATGGAGCGACGCCCCGTCCATGTGTCTCCCCACTGAGACTCCCCAATGAGCACTGGGACAGGCTCCAGTATGACCCCACCCCCTGATTTTGGATATATAAGCAGTTATGGATGGATGGATGGATGGATGGATGGATGGATGGATGGATGGATGATGGATGGATGGATGATCGATGGATAATGGATGGATGGGTGGTTGTTGGATGATGGATGGATGGGTGGTTGATGGATGGATGGATGGATGGATGGATGGATGTTGTCATGGGAACAAGATCAACACAACAGCTTCAGATTGTGTGAGTGTGGAGAAGGCAGCCTGCACGGAGCAGTCGGGGCGAGGCAGCTCCGGGGTCACCGTGGCCGGCCCTCACAGGTCATCTTGTAGCCTTTTAGGATTCAAATCTCCTGATCAGTCCATTGATCCCTCACAGCGATATTAAACATGCCTGTTGAATCCACACGTCTGAAGTCGTCACGGCTGCCATGGTAACCCATGTCCTGGCCTGCGACTGCAGTCTGCACTAGTCAGTCATAAAGCTGCTGATGGCGGGTCTCTCCCTGCGCTGCTAGGAATCTAAACGTCTGCTTGTGTTTTCCCAGCTTCAGGCGTTTCAGCCCTGCGCTGATCTGGACATGGAGTAACTGGACTAGCACAGAGCTGTGCATGTCCGGCTGAGTGGAGTAGGAGGTCATCCAAAGCCGTGTGGCCTCATGTAGCTGGGAAAGACGTGGCTCTCTGACATTCAGCTGGTTCCTCCACTGATTATGAAGCAGCTGTGTCTCTATGGGAGCTCAAGCTGGCCGCCCGGGGGCCACGCCCTGCCCTCAGGTGCCCAGAAGAACGAGTGGCAGCTGCCCCCAGTGTCTCCCACGTCTGTGTAGGAGATGTGCTCTCTGATCCGTCCTCTCTCGCCCTCATGTCCTTGTCTTCGGTTGACGGCCAGGGCACATACGTCCCTGTGCTCTTGGGGGTACGTGGTGCTTTTTCAATCACATGTGGCAACACACGGAAACCTGAGACTTGACGAGCACTGTGAAGATAACAAGGAGCCAAAGACGCCTCCACAGTCTGGCGTTTCAAGCTGAACCCCACTGATTATTTTTATCACTGGCCTCTCTTCTGCTCTGAGCTCCCAGCAGGCCCTGCGATAACTCCTCTGACTGTGTGTCTCTGTGTGTGTGTGTGTGCGTGTGTGTGTGTGTGTGAGAGAGAGAGGGGGAGAAAGAGAGAGAGATCCAGACAAACAATGAGCGCCAAATGACGTCACATTCTAGATAACACCCACATGCTGTTTTGGCCTACGTCATACATAGGGAAGATGGCCGCGGCCATGAGCAACGTGGAGGAGATCCGAAGTCGTGTGATCCTGCAGGAGTTTGGAGTGAAGAATGTAAGTAGACTGTGATATGGTGGCTTGGCAGACATGCCGCCATGTGGCTCGACTACAGCAAGGGTCAGGGCGTCTCTAATGTCGTTAAACAGCACGTACAGGACGTTACCGTTTAACCAAAGGAAGAGTATCATGGACCGTTCTCACTGATGCTCCTTCCACGCGTGACAGGGATTGAGCTCCTGAATGGAAACCACGTTTGACGTAGAACAGATATCCAGTTTCAATTAAATGTATTTCCAGCATCCAACCCATCCTATTGTATGGGAACAGTGGACAGTTGCAGCGTCCGGAGACCAACTCCAGTCCATGTATTGTCTCTTATTGCCCTGCTCAGGAGCACAGGCAGGAGGACTAACCCTAGCGTGGATCATTGGTGGTGGAAGAGACCCACGGAGACACGGGGAGGACCGGGGACAACCTGGAGTAGGAAGCCATGGGCTTTTTGTTAACCACTGGGCCGCCTTGCCGACTCTCAGACTGTCGTATTCCGAGGTTACAGCTGTACGAGCGGAAGGTCCGCTGACTTACTGCTCCGGTCAGAAACAAGGATGGGGGGGATCACAGGAATAGGTGAGTCGGTTCAACTGTACCAGAGGTTTATTCAGAAACGTGTGAGTGGCGAAACTTTTCTAAATAAACTTATGATACAGTTGAACCGATTCACATTGTTCTGTGATTCCCTTAGCTGGATAGTTGAGAATGCGTCAAGACAAAGATGGAGGGAGTGATGAGTGACCCACCAGAGAGGCTGAGTCGTTGCAGGTGTGTGTGTGTGTGTGTGTGTGTGTGTAAGGCAGGATGATTCCATGGAGGAGGACATTAAGTCTGCGTTAGATGTTTGAACGGGGGTCATTATAAAGAGTGCACCCTGACCATGTGAGCTACAGGAGGAAGCCAGGACAGGACTTCCGGTCTTAACCCCCATGCTCGGCTGAACATGAGCATTCATGGTGAAGTACTTCTAGTGTTCGCTAGACCAGAGGGACTCCATGTATAAAGTCAGTCCTCGTGTCATAGGAGAGAGCTCCTATGAGCTCCTAGAGATGTGTCTGCTGAAAAGAAGGTAGGCATGTTGCAGCAGTATGTAGCTAGTGGAGCCAGAGGACGTGGGCAGGACTACTGCAGTTTGGAGGATTGTCACGTTGAGGCAAAGTGACTGTTCTGCAGGGAACTCATGGTACCGGGTCAGCCGGGGGGCCCAAACACAATCAGGGGAGGTAGAGTGAATGAGACGAGGGCAGACAATCGATGGTCGTATGCTGGAGCTGCTAAAGGAATGGAGAGAAACTATGAGAAGGATGTGGGAGAAACCTAAGCAGGACAAACCAGTCAGGAAGCATAACGGGTTCCAGGTGAAGCTGTTGACATTGTTGGTCAGTGTTAAGTGGGTGTGCCGCTGGAGTAGAGGGAACTGGAGGAAAAGGGCATAATGTAGATGCAGCAGGACATTTGTGGGCATTGCAGGCATCTCTGTGGAGAAGGTGTGCAGCTGCTGCTGAAGAGAGGCTTCTTGTCCCTCTCCGAGAGCGGAGGAAGGACTTAAATGGGGCCACGGTAGCTCAGTAGTAGACCATGCGTTTCAGGAACTGACCAACCTGACTCAGCAGGTTCAGATCCACCGCAGGACATCAGGTTCGGTATCGGGCCTTAATCACCCCAAGCTCCATCTGAGTACATGTCCACCCACACAACATGGGGACTAATCATAACATGTAAAAAAGG
>OMLC01059821.1:3949-19093 GCA_900302585.1 Regalecus glesne
ATGCTGTCGCTCTTTCATTGGCCTGAAGACATCTGGATCCAGTGAAAGTGGTCAGGGAGAGAAGGGTTTAAAGAGAGGGAGCGGTTACAAGTGACAAGTGCTAGAAGGAGAGAGTGAATGAGTGGGAATGGGCCAAGTTTTCCTGCAGTATGTCTATGAGGCAGGGGTTGACCGATAACAGTCAACCTATCACTGCCTTAGCAACAGGCTGTAGGAGATATGCAATAAAAAAACAAATGAAACCCCCTGAAGCTGATTAAATGTACAGGCCTTTGGCACGTGAGCCATGCTGTCATCGTTCTAATGTATGTAATGTCAGTGTCAGGCTATGAGAGCATGTTGACGTTGTGTTGCAGCTTCCTGTCATCAATCCTTATCATTTGGACTGAGCAACGCCTTGATTGAACTGGTTTTGTCTCTTGGTGCCAAAATTATTTCACATTAGCACTGATATCACTGGCGCTGAATAGATTGAATTGAGAACATTTGTATTGGCCGCCCTCTTGTGGCCAAACAGTGGAATAACATCTGTGTCACTACATAATGTAAAATGAGTTTGACACATAGTCATTCTTTTTTTTTTACTCCCCACAGCAGAGTTTGTGACACCCCGAGCCATCCTGACAGGCCACGACTGTGAGGTGACGTCTGCCAGTGTTTGTGCCGAGTTGGGACTGGTCATCAGTGGCTGCAAGGGTGAGTTTATCCATGAGGATGAATATACATGGTGCTTTCACTCGTTCTAGAATTCATGAATAGCCGGATCCTTTGATGAGGTACTAAAAACATACCCCCTCCCCTCCACAGAGGGTCCTTGTTTGATCCATTCCATGAATGGGGACCTGCTGCGGACCCTGGAGGGTCCTGAGGGCTGTGTACGTCCCCGTCTCATCCAGTCTTCCACTGAGGGTCACTGCGTGATCTACTATGACAAGGGACAGTTCTGTCTCTTCAGTGTCAATGGCAAGCTGCTGGGACACATGGAGATTGATGACAATATTAAGGTAACCAGATGTCTGTCCTGTGACATACGTCGTCAAAGCAACACAGGTAGTACAAACTTGACGCTGTCAGTGCTAGAACCCAACATCCTGATCACTCATAGACAACAGTGGGAAAAAAGTTGCGCTCAGTGTCCACCCATGTGATGTTTGTTCATTTGTCTCCTAACAACATCTGTTTAAAAGCAGCACGACCTTAAAAAACACCATGTGTGAAACTGTGTGTGTGTGTGCATGCATGTCTGTGCAGCATCATCATAGCAGCCTCAGTGATTAAAGACTTGCTTATGGTTGGAGGTCTGACAAACGTAAAGGTCAATGTGCCTCGGGGCAATTCGTGGGCTCCAATCCCTCCTTCTCTTTCACACACATTCACCAGAGGAAATGGCCGCTTTGATCCAGGGCCCTCATTGTCATAACCCATTGATTCTCTGCTAGAGAACATTCCAGATACGCGGTCATTCTCGGACACTGAGCCCATTAAACACCTTCCAGTGCCTGAACACACATCCCCCCTGTTTCCCATATTTCCTCCTTTGCAGCTTGGGTGACACAAGATGGTGGCTGTGGCCGCAAGTTTTCCTGTCCTCTGTTTCCGGCTAGGTCTGGCAAATGTAATCAAGCTCAAACAGACGTTCACACACCTGCTTCCCATTTATGAAGCTCCTCTGCCAGCCAGCGCTCCCCTTTTAAAGTAAAACATAATGATTAGAATAGTAAATTGGTGCAGATTTCCACACCGAAGAATGGTGGATATGTGAACACAGACCTCAAATAGGAGTTTTATCCATTGCATACTGAGATAAAAACAAATTATTTTGAGTCTGACTTGTTTATTTCTTAGTTTAATATTCGTGCCAGAATAATTTCATCTTCCACCTCCACATGTTTAGGTGACCATGTGTTTGATGACTTCCTGTGTTAACCCTGCAGCATGTGCTCATGCGTAGGTTAGCGTGAGTTCATGTCACCCACCTCATGGGGATAAGCCGCCCAAATTCAAAAGTGAAATTACATTTGCAGACTTGTTTGTATGTCTCTAAATTCATCCTATTTCTGTCAACCTCGGTAAATTCATCAATAAGCTACAGTTACTTTTCCGGAGGTAGTTTTACATGCTACGGCACTCCCTCCATCATGGGTTATTAATGGGGATGTGTGTGCGTACGGTCGGTGGCTGTCCTCGTTTTCCTCTACACTTTAGTCTTTCTATTACAGGGAGGATTATATATTTTGAAGTCATCTGCCCATAAAACGCTTTCCCAGAGGTCCTGTAGTTTATCTTTTTCTTTCTCTTTTTTCAAAATGTAGGTCTGGTTTTTCCACATCTTGCAGTACAATCCCTCTGTTTTTCTTTGGGAAGTTGTAAATTGCAATACGACGTTGGGCTTGTTTTACTCAATATCTGCGCCCTTGATTCTCTGTAGATTTTCGATTTCTCAATCTTGTTTTCTTCCCACCTCCAACATTTCATTCACTATATGGTGTTAGTTGGACAACTGCTTTTCTCTTTTTTCTTTTTCTTAAAAAAAAAGATGTATTGGGGATTTTTCTCCCCTCATTTGATAGGATAGTCAAGAAAGAGAGAGGAAAGGCAGGATAGAGAGGGGGCGACATGCAGTAAAGGGTCCGGGTTGGATTCAAACCTGGACCGCTGTGGTCAGGACTTATGTGGTACACACCAAGTGAGCCACCAAGACCCCCTCCCTTGGTTTTTTCCTTTTTTTCTTTTGTTTTGCTTCCAAACTGCCCCTTTGGTTAACACCAACAGTCTCACTATTTCCTTTAGTGGTTTTCTTCATCTTCAAAATAAAAATGTTCCCTACCATGGACTCTGAAAACAACCTAGGGGGCCACGGTAGCTCAGTGGTAGACTGTTTGCTTTGGGATTCAATGAGCCAGATGTTGCAGGTTTGAACCCACCGCAGGGCACCAGGAAGGGCATCTGGCCCTAATCCCCATGCTCCATATGTCCATGTCCATACCCACAACAGGGGACTAATGGCGACACGTAAAACAGACCCCTCAGATGGAAAACTACCTCTGAAGTCTTAAGTCTGTCAGGGAAAACATGAAGACTACCAAACCTGCCATGTCTTGATCATTAAAGCCCTCTCATGTGTGCAAAAGAAGCAAATAGAAACACCTGGACACGGAGAAGCACCTCTGAAGACATTAGTCCTAGACGTCTGCGGACCTCTGTAGATACCAACATGGGAAAAACACACACACATACAGGGTATTCTGGACTTCTGTCTTAAATGCATTTTTTTTCTCATCCAGTATTTCCAAAAAGAGTGAAATTCTGATAATCTAGACACTCTAAAGGAGCTCTGTAGTTTTCCCAGGGTCCATTCCAACATCGTCAAGCTCTCCATCGCTGGAACAATTCAGGCCGTTCCTCGCCTTGTCATCTCCTCTCCAGTGTTGTAAATTCCTATTGTGTCAGATGGCATTAGGAAAGCCCTGACATTCTGAAGTGAGGCTGAGGGGGACCCCCCCTGCCCCCCTACAGTCAGATAGTCTGACGTTTTACAGTATTTAGTGCACTTTTGTAGGCACCAGAATCAATCTTCGAAGCCCTGGGAGCCTCTGCACAGTATGACTCCGGGATAACTAAGTGTTTGTCCTGGCCTGTGGTATGCACTCGGAGAAAGAGAGTGCAAGATGGGGGTTTGTGTGATGTATGTGTAGGTGTATTTATATATTTTTGAGGTTGTATGATGGACCAGCGGTCATCATCTCATTCTAATGACATACGCCACGCCGAACAGATTGCAGTCCTTGAACCTCTAACGTAACTCGGGTTGAGAAAACCACTCTTAAGGGTTTTGTTTTATCTTTTTATTTTTATTTCACATTGGCTGAATCACTATTATTAACAGCACCATATTTTATTTTATTTTTTTTACATTTCCCAGTCCTAGCATTCACTCACCATTTCCCTAAAAGTAGAAGGAATTATCAACATTAAAGAGCATGTGGTTCTGCTGGAGTCCTTTTTCCGTGATCTGAGGCTCTGCAGCCATCTTAGCTCCCACAGAGCCACCGGCCATCTTGTTTGACCGCCCGGTGACGGAGAGCTGATTTATAATGTCTGCCTGCAACCTCCTACCTGGCCTGGCTGAGTTGTCTGCCAGCTATGCAGGCTCATACTGGGTTTCAGTGAAGGTCACAGATTCCTCCAACCTAGTTAGTGGATGGGCGATGCATCGATTGATCTTGTATGATCGAGTATTGCAGAAACTGGCAAGTTTATGAGTTTTGAATAGTTTTAAATTTTTACACCTGTTGAGAGGTAGCCTCGGTTCCCAGACTTGCCAGCTTTCCCACAGACCTATTTGCATGATTTCTGTCTGGTGGATTGATCATGATTGGCATAATTGTAGATTGTATCTATCATTACTGTCAGATTAAGTCTGAGCATTGAAACACAAGACCCAATTATTGTACACAGAAAATTGGCCCTAGACCAAACATATCAAAACACAATGCCGCACTCCGTCATGCTCCATTCCCTGCCGTTTTGGATGACGATCTAACGCAGCGTTTTAGCTGGATTGATTGTTAAGCTCTAGTGCCAGTTCCCGTGCACACGTTTGTGAGCGCATGTGTGTGTGTGTGTGTGTGCGTGTGTGCATTTGAATATTATATATATGCATGTCTGTCTGTGCCCATGTGTAGGTTTGCACTTCCAGCCGTGTGTCTGTCTCGTCGTTTGGACGAGAATGAGAAGCAGAGCTCGCAATTAAATGTGCAGCGCCCGGGTGATATTCAACATAAGCCCTCACTGTCTCTTTTTACTGTCAGATCCACGGCCTGCTGCTTTTTTAGGGTGCTATTTATATTTTCATGCTCTTTACAAAGTCAGATAGTTCCTGAAAATGACTGTTTTTTCCCCTGCCTCGGAGATTAAACTTGAAGTCATTCCCATCTTCCCCACTGAAAATAAACTTGATCCAACACATATGGTGGGGATGATTGAAATGTCTCCGGATGAACCGTTTCAAAGCATCTGCAGCTAAAAGATGGGGGCCGACTTTGGTGTCATAAAAACCGCAAACTAGAAAAGCTCTAAATTAGGATCATTGGCTGCCCTTAAAACTCACATTCTGCCTCGTCATTCCAGCAGTCATGGTTACTCTCTGATTGATGCCCCAGAATGTTTCAGTTTCAGCTTCCACTGTGTTACCGTGTGAAGAACACACTGCAGCACATGGTTTGATTTGTGTACGCCAGATGCCCAGGGGACCCATTAAACTGTAACAGCTCACAGGAAAAGCAGATGAGATGAGTAAATCTCAGATCCTCGCTGTGGGGAGCCATAGTTGTTGCTATTCAGGGCCAGTACACTGAAAGCCCATAAGGATACTGATGCTGAACTGGGATCTGTGCTTGCATCCCATGACCGTGTAGTGTGAGCCTTAATGTTCGGTTTTAACTTACGATGTAAAGTGGCCTCATTTAAGCACCTCTGCACAACACTTGCAGCACATGGGACCGGGTTGAGTAGTTTTGCTGTTATTTTTTTCAATGAGCAGCAAATCGACATGCGGGCTCCCGGGAGGCCCGATAGTAAATGTGATGCACCTGCGTAATAACACGTGTGACTTCGTCATGTGAATGGAACCTGCTGGAACAAAAGGGAAACAGTTCCAATGAAACTCATTCTCAGGGTTGGGAATAATTATTTTCTGTCTCCGTCTCGCTTTCCCAGGCAATCCTTCTAAGTCGCGATGGCCAGTATCTACTGACAGGGGGTGATGGAGGCGTGGTTTCTGTCTGGCAAGTCCATGATCTCAAAAAGCTGTTCACCTACCCCGGTTGCGACGCAGGAATTCGCTCCATGGCCATGTCCCATGACCAAAGGTAAACACACGCAGCATTGCACAAATGAATACAAACAAATCTGGGCTTGCTTTGACCCATCACAGACATTTTACTTCAATGAGGGAAGAGGAGGGGGCTTATCATGCACCAGAAACCTCATCGTCCCCTCTCCTGACTCCTTTAAGGTGCGTTATAACCGGTATGGCCTCTGGGAGCATCGTGCTGTTCTACAATGACTTCAACAGATGGCATCACGAGTACCAGACGAGATACTGAGTAAGCGCCAGCAGCAACCAAACCTAAGAAGACGCTTGCTGTCAATAGACACAAGCTCAGACACCCACGACATGCTGACTCCCGTCAATGGCACTAATCTGTTCATATCCTGATGTCATGAATGTATCTTATTGAAAGAAGGAAAAAAAACCGTTATATCGAGAGAATCGAACTATTTTTAAAAAGGGCATTGATATATTTTGTAGATCGAATAGAACTTTTTTCTTATAATTTAAATCAATGGGTGGGGGGTTATATAATGTATGGTTTAAAAACAAATCTATTTTTAGCTCTGAGAGTCTATTTTCATCTCCTCAGAAGGAAAATAAGGATTTGTGTGGCGCTAGCTAGAAACTTATATATTGAAGTAAAATAAATTCTAAATATTTGTGTACTTTAGGATGATTTCTTTCTTTCTATAGGTAAGAAGGTTTATAAGGGGGATTGATGAAACTTGTCATCGATTGTTGATGTGTTGTTTTTTTTCCTTACGTGGCCGCATAGCAGATAGATACAAGATGTTTTCAGCGAGTGGTGTACGAGTCCTTGTTAACCTCACTAAAGATTTTATAAAGAGGGAATATTTATGTGGTGTTCAACCATAGCCCTCCATATCTAACGTGTCTGTTCCTCTGCCCTCACTTGCATGGCCCACAGCTCCAATCAAAGCAGACCCACCATGTTAAGTTCTCATCCTTATCCAAATGGCCGTGATCTTGCCACAAACAAGTTTCTAAAGATGCTCTGGATGTGGAAACCTATAGTCACTAAGGAGGAGCAGCCATTTCAGGTTGAAGTTTCCCTATTTCATTGTTCCATATTGACTGAATAAGCAAAATGTCTCGTTGTGTTTCTTCTACTTACCAAGACAGGGATTTCTAATCAACGTCCAATGTCGGGAAGATGATGATGTGAGAGCTTTAGCGAGATGGGGCTCATCTGGAGTCATTTTGACTTCGGTAGGCTGCATTCAGACCACATTACACCCAGTGACCTGGCCTTGTAAGTTACAGTTCTCCTTGTGTCTAAAGCAGTTACAGCAAAGCGCGATGTGGAATGAAAAGAACGACTTTCTCCGTGTTGGTCTAAATTGTGGCCATTTTCTACTTAGGACCATATATTTGATTCAACTATGGTATTTAAAAAGGTAATGAAATGCATTTCCCATGAGCCCTGAGTAAAATCTGCACCCTAACGTGGTTTTTAGGAAACATTCCATTAGTTTGATCTGAGCTTGATGTGGTTTTAGTCTTCGAGTATCTGACAACTACTGTACGTGTATGTATCACTCGATATTTTTGGGGAATCAATTTGGAGTGTTTTTGATGTGTGCCGAGTTCTGACAATAAAATGGAGTTTTATAAACACACCATCCAGAGTACAGTGTGGTTGAGCACCCCCCAGTGCCCATTCGCCTCCTGCACAACTTGATGCTCACGGTATCCGCCATTGTCTTTATGCATCCTCAATAATCCAGATGAGGAAATCACGAAAACAAAATTTGAATCACTTCATCTGGACACAGCTTTTATTGAGAGAAACCGTTCATCACCAATATAAATGACACCTTCAGTCAAAGCTGACTGCAGGTATCCGCCAACTGTAGTTTCATATGCAAATTGGCCAATGGGCAGCCTTTCAATGGTAACATGTACTGTTCAATTCCCCGATCCTCTGTGAATAGTGAAATTACAGTTGAAACGCCATCCAATGGCCTATTTGCATATGAAACCATCATTTGTTGAATCATTTTTCGACTATATTATTTATAAGAGTGGGGATACCTGCAGTCAGCTTAGCTTGAGCATACCTTTAATAGTGATAAAATATTTCTGTAAACATTGTGTCCAGATGAACTGAATCAACTTTTTTAGTGAGTATCAGGCATTGTTTACATACATATCCAACACAAATGTTCATTTTACATCTTTTATTTTCATATCTTTGTGGTACTTCTAATTCAAAATGTCAGGATGCTAAAAGCAATCTTGTCAATCCAAATCCGTTTTTCTAACTCGACATGTTCGATACATTGAAAACTGTCTTTACATACAAATCCCTCAATACAAACCGCATTGACAAAGCTTTATGAAAGTCTACTTTGCATATACATACATATATACAGAGGCTTCACAACATACCAACCTGACTTTTATTGCTATGTGTGCTTATGTGGGGAGAATAGGATTGCTCCTGCAGCATAATGTCCTTAACGAGAGTAAAACGTAAACTAGAGCCATGTTGAATCTCCGCAGACCTACCAGAGATTGGAAAGATAAACTGTGGGATTTAAAACAAGTACATATGGACAGAAAATCCCTTTATGCTTGTGATTATAAATTCAAAGAACTCAGCATGTTTAATTCTATTTATTTCCACTAAGCTGGTTTTGATTAAAGGCATCGCCAAGCTTTTGAGCAGTACACAACCTGAGCCCTTCCTTGAAGTCACACTCATTTTTCTATTAATCCCACAGATTAACGTCCATTTATGAAATATTTCCGAGAAGTGGCATTTAGCTAATTTCATGCATCCTTTGTAATTGTCAATATGAATTGTTCTAATTTGTATATATCTTTTAAGACATATCACAGACGTCGGCAGACAAGAGCGCGTGTCACGTAAGCCATTCCTGAAGCTCCAGTAAGCATCAACAGTTAAAGAATCGTCCTTCATGATGAACAGAGTTATGAAGAAACTGGCTCCCTGTCCTTTGGTTGTATCTTATTTGCAGCAGCTACATCTATGAGGGCAATGATTGGTCAACCAGAAGCAGGCTCAGGCAAGGAAAACCCTGTCCAGTTCTCGGTGGATCAAGGTTGTTGTTTTTTCTAACCCAGCTACATCTCTACGGAGTGCACGTCAAATACAGGTGAGTGTCAGTTGTGTACTTGATCTGCTCACATTACAGAGGGGATATAGGCTAAACAGCACAGTGTGGATATCTATTGCATGGCCTTATCTAAGCCGTATATTGTTACTGTTTGGTATGAGTTGTACCTGTCTCTAGGATTCGGTTTTTCATTACAGGCAAGCTAGGTTGGCAAATTCAGATATTCAATGTACTGGAATACTTAAAGCACAAACTTACTATGGGACTCTGTTAAAGTCAAAAAAACAGCATGTACTGTAGGAGAAGAAGTGTCTGTATGTGGGTGTGGGCTCGCAAATGAATACTTTCACAAAACAGAACCACAGGCAAACCTTACTGAGATAATAAATTAAGAAGAAAGCATTCACATCAAAATGAGTACAGTGTGCATGGCCCTCTAGAGACAACCTCTCCAAACACAGAAGTACTTAGCTCATTCCCTTTGTTCAGACCTTGCATTAATAAATACAAACATACCATAGATACAATTGGTCCAAAAAGAAATAATTGTCCTCCGTCTCAGAAAATGAGTTGTGGCGACCGAATGAAAGACGTGATACAGTAGCAATTCACTGGGGCTCAGGTTCAGCTAGTGGGCATGAAGGAGGCTGAGCTGTGGGGTCTAAACTGTTGGGCCCCGTTACACGTCACATGAGCAAAAGGGTTATAATAATGGAGGGGACCATGGGATGGGACCACAGCGCTAGATCAGAGCAGCCTCGCGACTAAGTGCCCTCCACCCTCGTAGCTGAACTGACGTCAACCGTTAAATGGGGGGGTGAATGTGTTGGTGAGGGAGGAGCAGCAAACATGGCTGGCTGGATGGGAGAGGAGAGAATTGGGACAGAGGGCACTGCTTTGATGGGAGAGGAGGGAGCGGAAGTGGCTTGTTCGGTTTGGGAGGAGGAGGTGAGGAGGATGGCAGGTTTGTTCGGGGAGGAAGAGGCCGACTTTGGGAAGGTCAGATAATGGGGAGGTGGTAAAGCCAGCTCGGTGCAAGAGGAAGGAGAGGGAAGAGATGGTTTGATGGGAGAGGGAAGAGATGGAGAGACGGGTAAGGTGGGAGAAGAGGGGGACAGACCAGGGATGGGCATGGAGGGGACTGTACATGTGAAGAGAGCAGGAGGTGCAGAGGGAGAGGGGGTTTCAGGCTGGGTGGTGTTGTGAGGAGGCGTTGGGCAGATGGATGGGCAGGTGGGGGGCCTTGTATTTGAATGGGAGGGGGTGGCTATAGATAGGACAGGAATTGCTTGAGTGGAGGCCAAGGGAGAAGGGGACAAGTGGAGTGACCTGACAGGAGCAAAGGGAGATGGACTGAAATCCAGTTCAGTGGAGGAAGCATCATTCACATTCAGGGACTGAGGACATGGAAGACTAGAGGTGGGCTCGGCCCCAGGAGTGACACTTTCTGGGCTCTCTGGGTCCTCCAGACAAGCAGCCTTGGCAGGCAACTCCACCGTGGTGTCTTTCAGTAGTTTGGTGGGTGACTGGTGGTCGGTTGGAGAAGCTGACCCAGTCGTGGTTGGAGAGGCTGGTTCAACCAGAAGGACAGAAGGGACTGTTTTGCCTGCCAGAACAGGTGGAGGCGCCACAGATTGAGGCCCCGCACAGCGACGGGTGGTAAGCTGGATGTCTTCTTTATCTAAAGCCGTGTTCTGGCAAGCAAAACAAACGGACAGTCGGTGAGAGGCATCCTCTACAGCCAGAGAATAGATCAATGAGGTTAGAAAAACATATTGGGGGTCAATCTACAATGGCAGAAACGCTGGAGTGATCAGGACTGAGTTGCTATTCTACTTCAAACCCTTTGGACAAAATACATCAACTAGATGGACATCGTTTCTAGTAAGCCACTAAGTGAGCTTTGATTTTGTTTTCCTATTTCAGTTCATACTAAGTGCTATGAATGAGGGACAAAGATAATGAAATAAGCCAATGGATGTGGGCATACATAATTGAATGATAAGCCACATAGCATATGCTTCACACAGTAGACTGACCCAACCAGAGGGCTAAATGAGGTTGTGGGTGCTATACTACATATGTGTGTGTGTGTGTGTGTGTGCAGAGGAAGAGAAAACGAGAATGACAAATATTTGCTTTATTGTTAGAACATGTAAAAGATGGTGAATGTGTTTTTTCCCTGTTTTGATAGCCACATGGGATGGTTGAGATGAGTGTCAATGTCATTTCTCATTTGCCCTTGTCTCTGCAGAAGTGGCAGACGGAGACATAGCAGTGAGTGTTAGTACATACCATTGCCTTGGAGCTAATTCAGAGGGTGGTAATGCGCGCGTGTTGGAGGGGGGGTATGCAAAAAGGGACAGAGACTAGTCTTACTTTCAGCTTCACACACACACACACAAAATAAAGTTAGCACAAAAAGCACGATGAACAGCAGACAGATGTTGTTCCAGCCCAGCTCGTTGCAGGCCGTTCCAATAAAGCACCAGCGTGCAGAAGTAGCATCCCTACATATTGGAAAAGGACTGAACTGGAACAAAATTCATTGTGTTCTGTAACAATTCAGGGTTTCAAATCAGTGACCGTTTGAGTAGAGACACCCGTCTCTGGGTTCTACATTGATATACCGGTCATTCAGTTACAGTGGGGAAGGGTTTAGTGAGCTGTGTTATTGTGAAGGCAGCAGATTCAGAATAAGTGAGAGAATATTATGACCAAAGCAACAGAGGATCTTCAGCTAGCATCCATCAATGTCAATTTTGACCAAACTTGACACAATTTAGCACAGTGGCGTTTCCTCTTTTAACCACCAGGGGGAGGCAGAGTATAAAACATGGAAAACAACCCAGGGGGGGTCCTTTAACTGGAAACACCACTGTTACAGATAGCTGTACAGGAGCCAGAGGATACACTGGATACGTACCCCTCCATTTATGAGTTATCAATAGTTTAAAGGCTTGTTTGAAAGAGACCACTAAGGCCATCAGTTTGGTGAATACTGATAGAGGAAGCTAAATGAAATTAACAAAGCGTGAGCGTTGGCCAGCACGTTAGACAAGCGGAATAACCTTTAAAAACTGTGTGGTTGTGGACACACTTCTTTAAGAAAAACATGACTGATTTCCTCACATCCCAATGTTGATCAGTAAAGTGTAGGGGAATGTTGAATGAGGGATGGGGAAGAATGTGGAGAGTGAAAAGACTGAGGAAGGAGCCACTGTAAACTGGGTTAAAACCCACAAGGCTGCTCGGCAGTTTAATATTGGTGAGAGTTAGGTGGTTCCACGTTGGGCTGTTATTACGAGCTGATATTGCAGTTACTGGCATGGGGAAGAGATGCTGAGACATGGTAAGACATAGGAGCGGGGGAGGTTGGACTAGACACACAGGGAGTGTAAGTCATAGCTGGAATAAAAGGAGGACAATATACATGGCACATGGTATGAAAGAGAGAGAGAAAGAAAGGGGGTGGGATATGAAGCGTGTACCCGGCACAGCTCCGGGCGTCCCCTGAGGTCCTGGGTCGGGTGTAGGGGGAGGGTGAGGAGGAGGGAGAAGGAAGAGAAGGAGGAGGGGCCAGGGCCGGCTTTTACACCTCAAACTGTCAAATAAGATTTACAACAAAGTGAGGGTCCTTGTGGCGAGCGTAATCTAATAACATTCCAAATACCACATCAGTATCAACAATCTAGGGACACCTGGGTCACCCCTCCTCGCCAAATGGGCCTTTATGTCCCTGTAGTGAAAGCCTACCGATATGCTGGCTCTTTTACCTTCTACTGCCCTGGAGGATGATAAGGTGGACTTTCAGCCTGACAACACATCATGTTTTACTGCTAAGTCATCCATGCTCTTCTGTAAAGTCAGACTGAAATAGTAATGCAATTTCAGTTTCCATGTCTCAAAACCTTGAAGATTACTTTTTTTTCAAATTCAGCAATAATGCTTCATTTGTAAATGACAAATATCATGGGGGTTTTATACCTTTACCCATAACTGCTCTCGGGAGGCAGCAGTAGAGCGTGCACTTGGGAACTGACGAGCCAGAGGGTGCAGGGTTCAAACCCACTATGGGGTGTCAGGAAGGGCATCTGACCTTAATCCCCCAAGCTCCATCTAAATCTGTGTCTACCCATGTTTATGTGTCACGATTAGTCCCCATATTGTGGGGGGATTAAGTCTGGATGCCTTCCCTGACACCCTGCGGTAGTGTCAAACCTGCAGCATCTGACTCGTCAGTTCCCGAAGCATGCTCTCTACCGCTGATCTACCATAGTCAGCGATTAAAGTAATATGTAATGTTGGGAAACATCAGTCTTGATCCGACTTAAGTAGTTGTACCATGGCCATTCAACACCTACCAGACTCCTATCCATCCTGAAGCAGGATCCCTGCTCTGATACTCTTCCTGTGGTTTCCTCCATTTAGTTTCCGGACACCCCCGCCCCCTTCCTGCAATTTTTCCCTCTCATCCCAGTCAAGGGTCTACAGATAGAGGATGTTATCCACTGTTTATTGTATCTACCCCTTTTTAGGGGAGTATAAATCCCTCTGAGACTGCTATACAAATAAACCTAGTTTGACATCACTGACAGACAGAGAGACAGACACACAGAAAGGAACTGAACAGGCTGGGTTACGCTTTTTTTAGGGGGGGGGTGACTGGATATGACAAAGAGATAGAACAGGAAGGGGGTCCCACCCCACAAACAGGAAGTGATGTAAGTGAGGCTTGAAAAGTAGACAGGATGGGAGACCGGGGCCGTGTATGCATGTTGTCCTCAGACCAGCAGGGGATGGAGCAAACAATGAATGCATGAGAGTGAATTCCAATAGGTCTGAGATCCTTCAAGCCCATTTCCCAAGGCTAGCCATTTCTGTGATTTCTTCTGTATAATTCTGACTGACGTTTTCAAAGCACATAAGTAGTTTAGAACTTCTCTATCTTGTTAGATCATCTTTAATGTCCTCTTGGACGAAAATTTCATGAATTTATTTGGCCAGGGGGCCAGATTTTGTCCTGCTGAGCATGTGGGAGTATGATTTATGCAAATAAATCTTAAGAATTTAAATCTTTCATATTTGGGTCAGATATTATTTCACTTCCAAGCAGTGAAAAAAAAATACTTGGAGAATGACCTTACATATTCAACCCACTGTGGACATCCAATCTTTATTACTACTAATACCATGTCGGCCAACCAATACTTGATCTGAGGAGTTATTGCTAAGCAACCAAATACGCTGCAAACGCTAACAAAGCTGTCTAAAACTACTACGTTAAAGGATATGATACATAAAATGGCTACAGCCAAACCATCTATTTAAAAAACCATGGAAAAAGTATTGTTTTTTTAATTCTTTAACCGTCCTTACCATAATGACTGACACCCCAGCTGTGGTGTTGTTATCCTTTGGCATTGTGTTAAAGTGCGTCCTCAGTTTACCTGTAACCTCTGTCTTCATGTTGTTCTCCATACCCGCACCCTCCTATACACACACAAAACAGTCATGTGCATAATGGCTGATCACCTATAGATGAATAATGGGCATGACACACAATTGAAGACAAAAACATGGATTGCTGGCAACACTCACACACACACTCTCACTTACATTTTGCACACACACACTCAGAGACACTTGGACACACGTGTGAGTCAGGTGCTGTAAGTTACCGTGACCCAAGGGTGGGAGAGGACCTCCTGCGCCGTGGAACGAGCCTCAACGTTGACCTGCAACATCTTGCCGATCAGCTCCTGGAACAATATGCACGGGAAATAAGAATGACATCATGGATGATCGCATGGCAGATTCCTGACCAAGTAACTTACCACTCACACACACCTTCCCATTTCACATCTAGCGAGAGGAACGTGGTTAACACTTGGTATCCAGAAGGTTATGTTAAGCTCAAAGAAGGGACACATTGTAATTAATCCACGCACAAAATAACCCTGCCCTAATTCTACACCTATATACCAAGGCAGCTGGAGAGGTGGCTTTCAGAGCAAGTGTTTTTAAGCCCTGATAGATGAGCGCTCTTGTTTAGTCACAGTACCACAGTAATTAAGCAAAAGTGACTTAAGTAAGGGTTTGGTCTGGGATGATAATTGTGGGCTCTCATTGAAATACGTGACACTGATAGAGAGGGTTTGTGTTGTTATGCATCCGTCACTAAGGGATAGATTTAGCCGTGTG
>OMLC01059950.1:3257-21311 GCA_900302585.1 Regalecus glesne
GAAAGTAACACAGACACACAAAATCAAATCTGTTCAAATGGCTCACTGATAAATGAATATTAGCCCATCATCAACCACTTAGGGCACCGCTCCATCACAGGGGTTGGGCAGTTATGGGTAGAGTGTCTTGCTCAACGAAACTTCGAAAGGCTTTCTGCAGGGGCAAGGGACGGAACCACCACTGTTATTTTTTTATCTTTTTTTTCTTTAAATTTTATCCCCTTTTTCCCCCCACCTGAATTCCCCCACCTACCTACTGCTGGGTCAGTCTCTCTGATGCTCCTCTAGAACATCAACAGGAAGGAGGAAGTGGTAGCATGTGTCTCCTCCAAGTCACATGACCACTAGCCCTCACTAGTCCACACATCATGGTCTGGTGGGGAAAGCACAGTGCTTGGCCGTCAGAGGAGAATGAAGCAGAGTACTTTCCCTTCACTTAACCAAGAGGCCTGGACGACCCAGAGGGGGACACTAGTGAACCCAGAATACTTTATCCAACCTAACCCTTATACCCATGTGAGGCTTAGCCAATTATGACCCACTAACTATGGACCTCTGGCTGTGGTTGGAAACAGTGCAGCCGGGATTCAAACACCCGACTGCATGACACAGAGATGTACTGAACATAGGTGTCTTACCCCCCTACACCACCGGAGGCCCACCTGTTTTCTTCATTATGCTACTTGATGTCAATATTCGTCTTATAACAAAGCTTGCCGTTCTTTAGCGTCCAACATATCCTCCTGTGGTATGCATCCTGTCATTCTATGCTATGCCATCCAATAATATAACGCCATTGAATCTCTCCCTCTCTTTCCCATACGCAACTCTCAGTTCCCCAGAGATGTCCTCTGCAGTCACACTACATGCTTTTGGAAACAGCAAATGGAGCCACAAAGAGGCACAATTGCAGACACAACTCGAGAGCACGCAGCAAGGCCTCGAGAGACTTCCTTGGGGTAACAGGGGTCATTTGTCCGGCAGCCAAACCGAGGACAATGGGAGAAAGGTGGACTGATTGAGGTAGGGGGCAAGAGCAAAAGTGGGAGTTTGTTTGTTTGTGTTATTGGGGTCAAGAACCTCCCCGCTGTGGAGGTCACTACACCGAAGTCGACATCGGCTGGACGGTGGTTTGGTCAGCACTCGGACGGACTCGCCAATCCCGGATAGCTCGGAGACTCAAACCTCGTCCTGAATGCGTCACAACAGTACGCAACATTAGTTTCAGAAACACTGGCATCAAGAAGCATCTCTTGTCGTTTAACTCGACCATCTTTTGCTGTCTGACCTGCTGCGCTGTGGGCAGCACGTTGCGCTAGCTGAGATCAACGAGCAGAGAATGAATTGCTCTGATAACGAGCACCTCGTGGAACATGTTCTGCCAGACTGATTCATGTATTTGACAGCACACAGACCTGAGAGTCAACAGCTCCGCAACCACCGTCCTTATCCACAGACGTTAAACTATTCAGACTTCATCATCGGCTAACCTGCATGCAAAGATTAGCCGATGATGATGATGATGATGATGATGACGTGAGTGACCTGATGACCTGTTGTCGTGTTGTCTTTCTATGGGGGGAACCTGTGAGAGCCGCGGAACCCAAGTCAAATCCCATGTGGGGAAAACCTACATGGCCCATAAAGTGATTCTGATGTTTTGTCGCTTGTCTTTTGTATCTGTTGTTTAGACCGTAGCGTTTCATCGCTGATATTTCTGATTTCTGATCTGTTCTCTGTCTTTATTCTCTGTGTGCACCGTTTGAGGAGGACACGATTGCAATTTTGTCTTGCTCCCACAATGACGATAAAGTTTGTGAATCCCTGAATAGATATGCTCGTTTTGGACCATTTTTAAAATCGAGTTTAAAAGTAGCCGAGTGTCTATTTAATTTCCTGGTCAAACCAGTTAGTTAAACTAGTTTGACCCCCAGTTAAACCAGTTTAACTATCGTGGTTAGTCCAAACTAATCAAGTCCTACTGTTGGTCATGTCCACGCTCTGTTCATAGTTTAGTTTGAACTTTTGTAACGTCACAATCTAGCGTTTGGAAGAAGAATGAACCGTGCTGCCATGACGCAGCCCCCAAGTGGGCTTGATTCGTGCTCATTCTGATGAACAGATCTGACCTGGCTTTTCTCAGTCCACACCAGCGATAATCTCAAGGCTCACCTAAAAGCTGGTAGTAAACTAATGAACTCGGTCCTACGTTTGGCTCTGTGTCTCAGGTTACTGGTCGATGCCTCGTCTGTTCCAGCACCATGGACAGTTATGCCAACGAGGAGGATGCCAAATCCAGAGCCACCGGGTTTTTTGCAAATGGCTGTTTTCTGGACCGATGGTGCGGAGTCCACATTTTGTCCATGCTAGGATTGGTGAGTACATGTGCACCTTTCGAACTGCATACATGCGGAGAGTCAAAGGGCTCGTTGGCTCATTAAGGGCTTTACAGCACAACAGCGATTGTTTTTTTGCTGTTGTCGAGGTGCTCCTTGGTAACCAGGGAATGAAATGTCTTAGATTAAGATTAATCACCCCATTATCTGCCCTACACTACTTCATATCATTTCCTGTGATTGACCAACAACTAGCCTGCCACATCCTGCTATTAATCCCTCCTGTATGTAGACAGACAGGAATGTGGGAACCGTATCCTGTTTTTCTTCGCCGACCTCTGTTCAGACCTAGGTTTTGATGCAGACCACAGAGCAGATTACAGGAGAGAGAATGTGACACGTATTGCGTGAGAGGTGCTAAGCATGCCGCGTGCAAACGGTGTCTGTCTTCGTCTGACTTGGTGTTGGTAGGGGTGTTCTTCCAGGAATCGGAAGATCGGCGGTTCGATCCCCGAGAGAAAGCTCGTCGTAGTGTCAAGACACGGAACCCCCTGACTTCTCATGTCCCGTGATGGAACGCTGACCCGTTCCGGGGTGTTTCCCTGCCTTTCACCCAATGAGCACTGGGCTAGGCTTCAGCATGACTCTGCGGCCCAACTCTGATTAAGCGGTTGGTGATGGATGAATGGATGGATGGATGGATGGATGGATGGATGGACATCGAGGTGATCTTAAGAATGAAAGGAATCAGAGACATTCTGGCAAAAACAGCTAGGAGCTCACCGAAATGCATGTCTGTGAAAGCAGGTTTGGAGCGGTGATATGAAAGGACAGGCCGCTCTAGTCGGTCCTTGGTCTCAGGCCATTGACAGTCCGGGTCTCCTGATCCGCAGAGCAGACCGTCAACCTCCGCCCGTAGACAAGATTTTGGAGATGCCTTTCAAAACACATTCTCCGTGGGTGATCCCTGGCAGACCGAACATGTCTTAAAAACCAGGTGTGATCTATGAGAATCAATTCTACAAGTCCCAGTTAGCTGGTGCAGATAGCAGTAATGGGGGTCCGGGGTCCTCTTACACCACGTAAAACCCTGCCAGGTGCCTGCTGTCCAAGCTGCAGATGTGAGACTCTGTGACCCAGGCAGGAAATGAGAAGACTTTCAGCAGTGCGAGTGAGAAGAGACTTCAAGATTGCCCTGAGACACAAACCCTTAAAACAACAGTGAGAAAACGTGTGTAGGTGTGGGTAGCCTCTCACGCGTGGCCATTTTGGTTTCGGCAATACGGTTGTGAGGGTGTTATTTAGTTTCAGTATTGTCTGCCGTCACCAGTCTATTCTAGGCTGCTGACAGGTGAGTAATAAAGCCCAGCCCTGAAACTGGCTGAAGTTGGTCTATGACTGTACTCGAGCTTGTCTAGAGAGCGTGGCCACAGGGAGTCTTGCCAGGAGATGTAAACCCAGAGGTATTTGAGGAATGGAATGAGTTTTATCACATGGAATTGCCGAGGCAGAACATCCTCCTATTGCCCTTTCCCACAATAAAAACCAGAGTAGCACCTTACTTATAAGTGTTGGTCATCAGAGCAACTCAGATGTCCTACCAGCCTGTGAGGCCAACCCGTTGCCACGATGATTAATGTGGGTAAAAGTAGACAAACCCCCCCCCCCGCTGTTATTATGACTGGGTTTCACAGACCACAGCGCTGTCTGTCTGGTCGCGGGCTGAGCGGGTAGTGTGCACCAGCAGCCGGGGAAAGGACACAGGTGACAGACAGGTCATATGTGTACCTGCGGTGTGAAGAGACCCTCCTCTCCCTCAATCCCTTTAAGGGAGGGTACAGAGCATTGTCGCAGATCTTTACGATCTTTGAATGGCAGGTACATCTATCATTGATTTGATGGTCTAGAGTTCATGGACCGTTCGTTCATCACGGGCCTCCGTTCGAACTCGGAGATGCGTTCGCAAGGGTCGAGAAATGCTCGGTGTTCTGCCACTGCATATGAATGAAACTAGAGATAAAGATCGGCATTCGAGATTCAAAGTTCAGTTTTATTTATGCCGTTTTATGTCACTACTTTTCACATAACACCGAAGTGCTCGAATCAAAATCTGTCAATCATTGAGTGTCTAATGAATGAATTTTACTATTCTAAATAATCTACAAGAAAAACATCCCCTAAAACCAATAGCCCGGCAACTCTTCCACGACTCTGTCATTTCACGTCTAAAACCGCATCATCCGTAGCTACTGAATCATCGTCCAAAATAAAGAAAATCTTGAGTTTTGTAAAAGAACTATTGAAACACAAGTACATCAGGCGTCACGCCAAAACTTCTAGTTGTGTGCATTCTTTCCCCTGCTGCCTTCTCCTAAGTAGATGACAATCAGTCAGTTGAGGACATGTGTATACACACACACACACACACACACATTATTACACCAACTGTTACAGACCAAAGGGCCAATGTCGACAACAAAAAACACAGCCAAATGGGATCGTTGGCCCTGTCAATGCTAATCCTCAACATCTGGTTTCCAGATCGGTCTGCAGAACTCTGTCATGTTTTTCCACCCATCTATCCCCGGGTGCCTACAGACAGCCTTTGTGGCGCTGTGGCCTTCCTGTGTGGGACACATCTCTTAGCGGCTCTTTGTTTTCCCCTCTTCTTTGTCAAAAGAGTGTCTTTTGTTCAGGTGCTCGCGCTCCTCTAGTTCTCCGCGCCTGGAGAGGTGCACGGTTTAGCGTGCGTCCTTCCCCCGAGCCACAGGGCCCTCATCCCTCCTGGAACCAGGTGGGACCAGGCCGCTCATAGCCCTGTGGGAGGAAAGAAGACCTGGTCAGTGGTGGGTTTACCAGAGAAGAGGTGCCACCTGATGACATTGGTGGGAGGCTTTAAACGCTCATAACCCCGTGACAAACCCGCAACGAGGCGTGTATGGCCGCTTTGAAATAGGCCTAGTCCTAGTGTTGGTCAGCAGCAACACCAGTATTATGGCTGTTGGTCATAGTGACCCTGATTTTCGGCTCCTGGGACAGAAGGCAACAGGAAACCACTGTCCTTTTGCCTTATACTCTGATTTATCTGTGGCCATGGCCATAGCTGTGAATCAGGATGGCGAAGATCAGTAGCGATCAGGCCAAAGAACTGAACTTAAAATACATAGCTGGAAAATATATTCACAGCATAGCATCCATCATTAGGCTACAAAACCTAGCTTCCTTCATTGAGCTACAAAACATAGCATCCATTAATGAGCTACAAAACATAGCATCTATCATATAGCTACAAAACCTAGCATCTATCATATAGCTACAAAACATAGCATCCACCATTGAGCTACAAAACATAGCATCCACCATTGAGCTACAAAACATAGCATCCATCATTGAGCTACAAAAAATAGCATCCATCATTAAGGTACAAAACCTAGCATCCATCATTCAGTTGCAATATGCTGATGACAACGCCTTAGTGTCCCTTGTAGAGGAGGAACCACAGTACAGACTAGATGCTCTGGCGGAGGCGTACAAGCAGCTTGTTTTACACATTATTTAGTCTCTAAAAGCTCAAGGCCAATTGGAATTCACTCAAAACCTACCTGAGGATGCTGAAGAGCTTGATTCGCGGTCTCCTCATGGCAGTCTTTGGAGGACGGATCTCAAGGCTAAACACCAGAAAGTCATAAAGTCAACACGGGTAATCAACAGCATTGAAATAAACCAGAAGAGAAATCCAGACTGATGATTCTACAAATCATGTTTCTATTGCCTCGATAAGAGAAACCCCCATTGAGCAAGAACACTATAATATTGTCTCGCACAGTCAGAGATATAAAAGGGTCTTATCTTTACTGAGTGATTAAAACGTTTGACTGATACCGGCGATGTTACATTGACTCAGCAGATTGGATCTTTCTATACGCAGCACAACGTTACCGCTTAAACGGGTTTGCCTCGCGGTGTGCCGATCCGTCAAGCGTCTCCAGGTGGTCACATTATTATTTGTTTCTCTGTCGTCTCTCGGAGCCGTTAATCCCTGACTTTGCTTTCAAACTCCTACATGCTTCACTCCTTGGCCCTCTTGGTCCATCCAAAACACGCTGTGTTCATTTAACGCACTCAGCCTGGGATTATTTCCCGCCCCCAGGCTTAGGCCGCATTGTGCTGATGATCACTCCCAAAGAGGGCAGGTTTGACTTACAGCACACAATAACAACATCTCCGGCTAATAATAGCCACAGAGAGAAATGAGCTACTCCCTGACACGGCGCCACACCTTCGTGTACCATCAAGGACGAGAACACTCGGCCCTCAAATCGGTACCTAGCATCACCTCGGGCCCTCGCATCTGAACATGTGTGAAGGTGTTCCCCGGTTGGCGCATGTTTTTTTTTTTTTTTGGGTAGTTGCCGAGATGTTCGTTTTGGTGGATTCACCTCTGATGGCAAAGGCTGGTACAGGTGACATCACCGGGGTTGGCACAGACACAACGTCCGGTGGATCTGCGACGTCGGGACAGAGCGCTTCCCAAGCCGTAGATAGTTGTCTTGCTGTAAATGGAAAGGGCGAGATGTGGAGTGGGAGAGAAAGGGAGATACCTATTATCAGCCGGGCGTCCTGATAAAAAAAAAAGTAAATAAAATATAACAACAAGATTCTCAGACTTTGCTCCTCAGTGTGATCGCTGCCGGTTTAATACGCGTAATAACATTAAGATACTACGGCAAAAATCCCACAGAACCTGGGCTTGGCGACGTTGCCAGCTTATCTGCTGTGATTGCATTGTGATATGTATGTGGCTTTAATGCATGTGTGGGGACAGCCGACTTCTACTTCCTCTTCTTAACGGTCTATATGGGGCTCTGGCAGCTCGGCAGTAGAGCCGCGCACTTTGGGAGCCGACGAGTCGAGGCTGCGGGCTCGAACCCACGACGGGGCATCGCAAAAGGCATCTGACCTTATTCCCCCGAGCTCCATCCAAGCTAGTGTTGATAGGGACTAATCATGACGTGTCAAAATGGATCAGTCCTCTTAAATGCTGTATACATCTCATAGGACCACATTGACCACATGGGACATCATTACTTCTGTGTTGCCATGGATACACTGTGTATACCTATATGTGTGTGCGTATGCACTTGTCATTCAGATTCTGCTGCGGCGTGGGTCTCAGGAACATACCCGTGTGCTGGGTTTGCCAGTGCTTACCTTGGTGTGTTGATCCAGATGATGTCTAGATGGCAGAAGTAGTGACATTCAGAGTCCAGCTGGTTGCTACAGGCACAGCGTTTGGTCCTCACTCTGTGTGAAGGGACCACCGGATCTCTGGCCTCCAGTTTCCCCTGATCCGTCAATGGAAAACTCCAGCCTGGAGACAAAAGACTGCTCAGCTATCTGTACAAACCAGTCTCCTCAGGTACACACACTGTCAAAGCCTATTGTCATCATAGAATTTTCAATAAGTAAACTCCCTCGCTGTCAACTGTGGTACCGTCCTGTTGAAATGAAGGAGACTTCTGTAGCGCGGGTACGGGGATTTATTACACAGGGGAGTTTCAGTTTTCTCTGTAGGCTCTCGATCAGTAACTCAGTGATTTATTTTCTCTCCCCTGAATACTATAATATGTTTACTTTTGAGCCCAGCCAAGGCCAGAGCCATAATAGAATTATGGCGGCTCTGTCAAATGGTGGATATACCAATAAAAAAGCAATATGGAGATCTCATTGCTGTGTGAAATAGATAGTGTAGGTAACTAAAGGGCAAACATTGTCATGCTCCTGTAAGACTAAGCGGTTCCATACATAAGTCAACATTTAATATTAAGTCAGTGAATAAATAGATTTTAAAAAAACACTCTGATCAATAGAAGAAGAACACGTCTATTGTAAGATGAAATGATGACTGATGCAGGTGATGAGCCACTAGTTCTGGAAATGTCTGCTATTATGGACTCCCTGAACAGGGGCTGGTTTTAAGAAAAAGACTTGCTGAAACATGTGCAGCGACTATCATGCAGGGATGACTGTTGTTGCTCTGTGCATAGCTGTGGAGAGCGACGATACTCTGCAAAAGTGAGTCATTGTGTACATTTCTCTGTAGACAAGACCTAATTATTATTGAGGTCTATGTTAGAACTCTGTCCCCTTGTTCAACTGAGAAATGCCTCGGATTGATCGAACAGTTATGAACTAACAGATAACGTCAAGTAAAATGAATTTTACTTAAAAATCCACTGTGGACAAATTTTTGTCCTCAAATCATACATTAGGCAAGTATTTCCTACAAAATACAGTCACATACTGTGTATATAATAGAACAAGTTGCGGTGTGCTCACAATATAACTATATGATTATATTGCTTTTATCTATTCTACCATAAAAAATGGACACACTCACCTTCCATTGAAGCCGAAATAGTCATGAAGAGCAGAATGCCAGTGTGATAAGACATGTTGTAGTGGAAGCCGACCAAATGAGCTCAGTATTATCTGCAGCACTGCAAGGGACAGTTATAGCAGGGTTTTATTTGCCACTGGCCTGCTTTTCCTGCAGGTGTCTGAGCTATGTCATCTCCTTTTACCTCCCTTTCTTTCCCAGCCCCGCCCATGACCGCCTGGTCTCCAGTTATACAACAACCCAGGGGCGGTCGGAGCGATCTTAACATTCCAGGAATCTCTGCCGTTTGGCACGGTCTCTTTAAAACCTACGTCAGGGCATCTCTGGCCTACTTTCGACCTATTCACCCCACTGCTGTGGTCACCGGCACCCCTCAACCCCACCCCCTGCAACATCAGACTGCTCCCAGACAATAAGATGGGTTACATTCAGAGAAAACATGTCATCGTATGTACCTACAATGACTAATAAGACTTCTTCTTCTGGTTGTTCTTCTTTATTAGGTTCTATGCCACATTATGTTCAGGGGGAGGGAACGGACATCTAATATTCAATTTCTAAAAATGTTCTGCTAAAACTAACATTTGAATGGCATAATTTGTGTCTAAATGGAGCCATTTTTAATTTTTAATATCGTATTTCTATTTTGTCTTTTTTCCTTTGATATACACTAAATAATTTGAATGATATTCTAATGTTATTAAAGCTTCTTAAAAGTCGTCCTATTTTTCTCCTTCGTCTCCTTCTAAACACACACTGATGGAGGGAGCAGAGACCACCACGTAGTTCACTTATCACTTATGACATCCAACATGCTCTCTTCCTCAAGGAGCGGTGTGGTTGCATTTATTTCTATTTGTTATGAGTTCATCTTTTTTATTTCTTCTGAAGGAAGTATAGATAAGGACCAGTGACATGCGGTATATAAAAATATAAATAGCGGACTGCTGTAATGCGTATTTTCTTGCTAGCGTATTGGCACTGCGTAGAAGAGCAACAAACAGCAGAACAAGCGTAAACATGTGAGCTCTCACACGCCCCCTTCAGTGAGGCAAGGGGACTGTTTGCCTCCCCTCGTGCTTTTTCAGCATGGTTTTATGTCAGATCAGCAGGACTTAATATGTTATACACATATGTGAATTACATTACCCACTCTGTGGAAAGTGAGGACGTATAATAAAAGCGTCTACCAACATTGCATTGGTGACATACAGCGAGAAAGCAAAAGGCTTTCTCACAACGTGCTCAACGCAGTTTGTGAGGGATTGCGAAATCTGAGTTGAGGCTCAGTTCATTGCAGCCTCACCTCACCTGTCTCCTCTATTCAAACAGGACATACACACATTCAGTGATTTGGATTATTAAACATGAGACGGATGGAATCATACAGAAGTGACATTTATAGCACAGATCACTAGAGAAATATAAATAACTATTTTATATTATCATTACTTAAAAAAAAAACTTTTCATGATGACAGGGGAGGCTCCCCTGACCGCACATCCTTGATAAGGACAGGGACCAGGGGGTGACTCCAATAAGGAAAGGGAGTGAGATGGCTGTCAATTGCTTGATTTGAATGTGGTCTGATTAAATGTGACAGGGAAAGCACATGGAACAGGATGCACTGGGAACAATGACTGGAGAGAGCATGATTTGGTTGCAGTCTGATGCACAATGGAAACATGTGCACTGGTTCAACAATAAACTGCTTTTCAAAAGGACAGGGTTCTTATCTGAACAAAATAAAATGGACTCTCGCAAAGGAGATGTTCTCTATAAAGTGGCTGACAGAACAAATGATGCAAGGACAGACTCGATTTGTCAGCCGATCATTAATTTCAAAAGTATTTTCATGAATCAGAATGTTTAAAGTGTATTTTGTACTCTGGAAAAAATTGAGCTGGTTTTGAGTTAGAACAGTTTTATATTCCTGCTACATCTTTTTCTGTCTTTTATTTGCTGAGTCAGTTTTCACATTAAAAAGAAATTGAACCCAGAATATTGTCCTAGTACAATCTTATTTTGGGGTTCGTAAATGTGAATGGACTTACTCTTATATAGAATGATGTTTTGAAAGATCCAGTCATCATTTGGATATCATACATTCACGATTAGTTTATAAATTCATCTGCTGCTTTCATAAACATAAAGCAAAATGTAGATTGTCCAAAATGTACACAAGTCAAGTCAAGTCAAAATGCATGCGTAATAGCACGTTTAAAACAATCACAGCTTGCAAAAGTTCTGAAGAGTCTTAAAGTATCAGATGATAAAAAATAATAGTAAATAAAAAGTAATAATAGAAAAAAAAAGATAATAATAACAATAATAAAATGGATAGTACAATAGAAGGTGACGTCAAGATGTCAAGCTCATTTCAAATTAAAAGCCAAGGCTAAGTGATTGGTACTCTCAAAGGTTCTAGGGCCTGAGAAAGTTATATGAATAGCAAACTGTTCCGGAGATTAAAGGTGGCCACTGCAAAGACTTGATGGCCTCTATTTTTGTGCCTGGCTCTCGGAACTTCCGAGAGCCTCTGTTTGTTGGACCTCAGTGCTCTGACTGGAATATGATGATGCGAGACTTCTGCCAGATAGTGTGCCGCCAATTTATTCAAAACCTTAAAAAACCAGCAATGCAATCTCAAAATCCCACCTGAAATGGACAGGAAGCCTGCAGAGCGAGGCCAATAGTTGTGTTATGTTATCACGCTTTCTCTTTCCCGTTAAAAGATGAGTAGCTGCATTCTGTGCTGACTGCAGATGGCGAAGAGATGACTGTTCTACACCCGCATGCAAAAAAACCTCCAAAACAGTAGTTTAACAGAAAATAGATAAGACATAAATGACTCTCTCTTGAACTCTTCAGGAGATAAATAGACCTTGGTTAAAAGTCTTAACTGAAAGAGGCTAGTTTTGACAACTGAACTAATCTGTTAATCAAATTTGGAGGGGCTGTCAAAAAAATCACACAAAGATTATTAATATAAGATCAATTCAAAGAAGCTAAAGGGCCAAGAGTAGCATCACCCATCCAATACACCAGGTCATCCAAATATGACAAACCCAGTTTTATTTCTATCAAGACGGAGAAATTTTAAATCCATTGAGGCTCTAACATCTTTGAAACAGTTCAACGGAGGTTGCACTGAATCTTTGCCTTTTGCTTTGTAGGCAGTTAAACTTCTATATCATCAGCAAAACTTATACTAATCTTATGCTTCTCAAAAACTGGCCCCAAGGGCAGCATATACAACGAAAAGAGGATGGGGCCCAAAATGAAGCCCTGAGGGACTCCACAAGTAAGCGGTACCACGCTCAAGGAATACTCACCTGAGTAAACAGAGATATTCCCAACCGTCAGGTATGACTGAAAATATGTTATGGCCGTTCTTTTGACGCCTAGGCACTTTTCAGGATATGATTGAAGGATCCTCGGATCCACAGTGTCAAAGGAAGCAGCTAGATCTAAAAGCATCAAAATAGCAAATTTCCCTGAATCAACAGCTAAGAGAAGCTTATTAAAAACTGTCAGGTTGTGGGGGTAGACACGGACTTCGATGGAGCTTGAGAAATGAAGGCTGGATGCCCTTCCTGATATCCCGCAGTGTGTTCAAACCTGCTCCGCCCGGCTCATCGGTTCCTGAAGCGTGTGGTCTACCACTGAGCTACCGTGGCTCCATCACAATGGGAGAACTATTCTCTTAAAAATCGTGGACAGAAAATGTAACTTAAGAATTTGTGCTGAAGTTAGAGAAAAACAAAAGAGTCTATATTTTTCCTTTCGATGAGGCTGCACAGCAGCATATTTAGAAGCAGTTGAAGCACAGCCTGAAATAAGAGACCTATTTATCAAAATGTGAATATGTGACCGAATCGTATTAAAAACTCCTTTCCGTTGATGAGAGGGAATACCGTCAATGGGCCGAAGATGATGAACTGCCTCCGATAGTAAAGGAATCAGGTGAAGACCTAAGAGCAGAAATCTTGCAGACCCAATAAATTCCAGAAAGTTTTCACAGTGTGTGCGTTATGAGAGAGCCGGGAGCATTGAAAAGAACTCGAGGCCTATGACAGTTATCGGAAACAAGGTTAGATATAAACTCTGTTTCAGCAGCTTTAACAGCTCCCTGGTGCTTTGACAAGCAATCCTGTCAAATTCCTTAGGAGACTTGGAGCTCATCTTTCTTCCTCGGAGATCTTGACACCCATGCAGGGCATAAAACACGGAGTGTTTAGAAGACAAAGAGAACTGCAGCGCGGTAATGGCAAGCAGGCAGCATGCAGAATCCCAAGTTGTGACCCTATGACAAGGAACCGTGGCAGTAAATAAAACAGGCAGCTGATCTGATATACAAGTGTCGTAGATTTCACCGATTTAGATAAAACAAAAGGCAGCGCAAGGTCCAGTGAGCGTGTGTGTGTGTGTCTGTGTGTGTGTGTGTGTCTGTGTGTGTGTGTGTGTGTGTGTGTGTGTGTGCGTGTTTGTGTCTCCCCGGCTGCTATAAACAATGTTTAGTTTCTGTCCGTAGCAGTCGAACGACAAATCTTTTGATTGAATGCGGTTATCGGCACACGTCTGCCAAACGGCTACCTCTGTCCATGTAAAACCTCTCGTTTGTGAAGGCCTGTAATGGCCTGCACACTGATGAGCTGATTCCTCTACACCCTGGCTAAAGGGAAAGGCACCCCTATGACATATCCCACCCACACGGTACCCAGCCACAGGACCAGCGGCTCTGCCACGACCATCCAGATAACTTGAGTGGCAGCGATGAGTCATTTAGATGCAATGAACCATTAATCTCCCCGCACATCCACATTAGCAGTGTGGGTGTTATCATAAGCACTTCATAAAATGGCTTTTGTCTCACCGCCAACATTCACCCCAAGATGACAGGCGGAGAGACAATTATCTGATAGGGAAATGGAATGGTTAGTATGAAAATGCGGAGTAGGTCAAGCTGTCGCTTTTTGCCAGTGTGGGTTTTCCATGATTTGTATCCACACGGGCGTGTCCCCTTGACAATCAGGTGTAGCGATCCTGTGGAGGAGAAATGGATTTGTAATTGGTGAATGACAAATTGGTTTCCTCAGCTTTATTGGGTCCAATCGCAACAGCCCAAACCCACTGGAGGTATGCGAGTCGTGGATATTTGCTTCATCCCACGAGGGAAGAGGTATGAAAAGGAGCATGTCGCTAACAGCCGTCGTTCTTGGTTATTTGAATGGGGCCGTGTAAAAGCGTCTCCCCACACGGGTGAGTAGAAAGCCAGCGCAGCACAGGACGAAGGGAGAAGCCCAAATCGTCAAGCCATGCCTTGATTTGACCTCAGGCGTTTTGTCGTGAGATTCCTTTTTCAAGGGAGATTGACATAATCTCCACTCTTGTCTAGACACGCAGGACAATCTGCTGGATTTCCCAGTCGGCCGATTAGACGAAAACCTCCTCGGTATCCACACACAGAGACGCTCGGAATGCGTGACCCGCTGATGAGAACGCCACGCCGGCCGGGACACTTTCTTCAGGGCATTCTTGCACCAGAGGGCCATAAGTTCATCTCCAGCATGAGCCACAGCTGTGCTCTTCTCCCCACAACGCTTCCTACATGGGGATAGCGTCTAACGGTGAAGGCTGTAAGAAAAGCCAGATAAGCACTTTGTTGTAACTCCCGGCTGTCAAGGTCCAGTCTGTTTCTATCCCTCCGTCCAGGAACCCCATGTTTATCTTTAATTAGTAATATGACCTCCTCCTTGTACAATTACGCTTCCGCAAACATTCTCTCCTGCTAACCCCTGGAAATAGTTATACCCGTGGTTACCTCCCTCTTGTTATCAATGCATGAAAGAAATAGTTTTGCAGTATGCACCTCTGGAATAAAAGCACCACCACGGTGCCGGTTCTGTTTCCTACAGAAGGACCAGTCACAGGAACATATTCGGGGGCACTGTCAACATACCGTATTTCCTCTAATAAACGCAGAGTCTCAAATAAAGCCTTCTAATAAACGCTAACTTTGAGAGTAAATTTATGTAAACGAACGCCGCCCTCTGAGAAACACTGAGCAAAAATTCATACAAAATGTTATTTAAACCCATGGCGTTTATTAGAGGAAATACGGTAATCTCCCGCTGTATCCCAAGAGAGCTTCACATCAATGGAGTCCTGCTGTGGGTTCAGTGCTGTCATTCGATGGACCGGTGAGAATTAAATGAAGGTTGTCAGACTGACATGACGATGGCAACACTGTACACGAATACAGCGTCATACACCCCCACTGCTCACAGACACACCTAGAGCCTGCGTTTGTCAATGATTGGCGTGTATAATATCAGCAAGAATGAAGAGTGGGTTAATGTTTGAAAGGGCTTTAGACGATTTTGAAGTGATAACCTGTGTGGGTATGATAAAGCGAAAACAAAAAGAAAAAAAAATGGAGCAATCAAGGACACGGAAGTAAGCAAAGCACTTTTGACCATCACACTTGACCCACATAGACAGTTTCTGGAAATCACAGTCATGTTGTTCAAATCAAGTTCATGGCTCAGGGATGAAAATGTCCGTGGTCGTGGGGTGGAGAAGCCCCTCTGGACCCTGACTGCAGATGACAACGCAGGGAGTAAAAGAACACCCCCTAGCTATGGTACAGTGGTCCCTACGGTGCAGTGGTCAGCACTGTTGTCTCACAGTAAGAAGGTCCTGGGTTCGAATCCCATCCCGGATCTTTTCAGAGAGGAGTTTTTCTGTTCTCCCCGTGTCTATGTGGGCTTCCTCCCACCATCATTAAAACATGCATGTCAGGATTAACAATCCTGCCTGTGCCCTTGAGCAAGGCAATTAGAAAAAGAACTGGAGTAGGTCCCCAGGCACTGCAGCTATATATCTACTAATAATGACGTGTAAAAATTAACCTCTCTTCTTCCTTGTCATGTCCAAGATACCAATCTAATTGCTAACACGTGTACACGGAGGAGGCTAATGTGCTGATAGATGCACGACTGTTATCCAGTAGTGACACCTAGTGGCAGGACTGAAGAACATAATCTGCTGCCTCATAGTCATATGAGGAAAAGGAATAACCTGGTGGGCTAATGTGGGTTTTAATCGGACATTTGACCATCTGATTCATATTGACCTCCATATCATAATTTAGGATCATCTCAGTACCATAGCAAAGTATTATTATATCAATAATATGTTAGAGTTAAAGATCTATACCTCAGAGCCTCCCCAGCATGGCTCGGGAGGTAGAGCGGGTCATGTAGTAATCTGAAGGCCGCTGGTTCGATTCCACTGCTCCTGTAGAATAGGATGGGTTAAATGCAGAGGACAAACCTCAGTGTTACAATGCACTGACTAGATAAAGGGGCTTTCCTTTGACCCTCTCCCTCAACACAGGCTATGTCACACATCTAGGTATAGAGACGACCCCAAATCTGTCAAAATAGCTTTATCTCAACTGTACTCAATCATTACAAACAAACCGAGGAGGAATTAATTGTGTGGATGCCGTTACCACTATCCATCATGGGCTGCTGTAAAGATGATGGTACCACCCAAAATCAACGAGCTGTTCACAATGATCCCGGCTCAAGACACCGTCAAACGGCTCGACACAGTGGACACACTCATAGCAAGATTCTAGTGGAAAAGCAAACTCGGAACGAAAGCGGACAACAGTGTAAACATCACAAACTCGAGGGAGTTTTACCCAACTTCCAGCACTATTAGCCGGGACCATACACGCACTCGGAGTCTCGCAAACACAAATATACTCTTTAGAGGCAGACACACAAGTGGAAACACATTAGCACAACATTGAAACTGTTTTTCTTTTGCTTTTACAATCATCTTTATTTCTAATGCGGTCATTATCACTTCCCCGTGAGGTCCATTTTTACGCGTCACGATTAGTCTTCGTGTTGTGTGGGGGTGGACATGGACTTAAATGGAATGTGGGGGATTAAGGCCGGATCTCTCTTTCTATTCTACCTGATGTCAATCTGTATCCACCCCTACGCCCTCCTATCTGTAGGTTGTTTCTGTGGCTTCTTGTAAAATAAAGAAATATTATCTTTTTTTCACAACAGTGAAACATCCGAACATAAAAATGACAAACATTTTGCAAAGTCAAATTGTTACTTGGGTGTAAATCTTAATTTCAGTTCATATTTTCAGACATTTCAAACTCCACACAGAGGAAAATGTTCTGACAGTAAAAGAACATTTCCCTTTGCTAACTGCAAGTGCCTTCACTTAAGCACTTCTTTCGTGTTACACTTCCCCCCCCTCCGTTTTTCAATTTTTCTACACAGCTCGAGAATAGGGTTCACAAGACCCCAGGCAGGCTCTAGATTATAGTCAAGTCAAGTCCATTTCATTCGTACAGCTCATTATCACAAATGATAAATTTGCCTCAGTGGGCTTCACAATAACACAGCATCCTCTCCTCAGACCCTCAGATCAGATAAGGAGGGCACTCTAAACACAATCCGAAGGACTCGTGGGTAAACATTAGCTGAGAATTTGGCCGCGATGCGGAGACAACACTGAGGAAACATTCTATGACGAGTACCTAAGGAAGAAAGGCACAACCTCGAAGGTATTCTGGCGCACTTTTTATTTGTTCATTGACCAGAAATTTTGCTGTGTGTGTGTGTGTGTGAGAAATCTGCAGGGCACTTGAACCTCCTATACCAGTGAACCTCTCACTCGCAATCCATGTCACCATTTTAAGTCCCAACAATTTTGTGAAAAAAGACACAGAAATATGTAAGTGAGTAACAATGGCACGGTCTTCCTTTGACCAATAACAAAAAACGGAAACATAAACAACCATGAATAAACTGATTGATGTCAAGTAACAATAAATAAGGAGCGATCTTCTCTGTACAGAGATACGTTCTAATCTAAGATTTCTTTGTAATAAAAAATAAATCTTCAGTGCATTTTCTTTGACAAATTCTCTGCAGCTCCTTCAGTACCTCCTCAATGCAACTCCCGGTTACCCTGGTATTAAAGCAATGGCCTTTGGAATAAAAAACAATCAGAATACCAAATATCCCCACCTCCCGCCCAAACAACACAACATGAGGATATAAAATTTCACAGCCTTCTCTTTGTCTACCTGTACTGTACATCTCAAAACAACGAACCTGGACAGAAAAGGCACAAGTAACTACAGTTTGAGTAATACTGGACAAAAGGATGAACGAAAATGGAATTGTTTTTGATTAAAGATTTTGGTCATTTACAAATTTATTCATAGTCCTTTTACATATATTTAAACAAATATTAAGATTGTGGTATCAAGAG
>OMLC01059972.1:3815-13953 GCA_900302585.1 Regalecus glesne
CCATTGAAACCCTGAAGAAACTCCTCTTTGTTAAAAGTCTAATTGACTCTTTCAAGGTGAGCTCACCTCTTTGAGAACATTTTTAAACTTACGTTAGTCTCAGTGTGTGTGTGTGTGTGTGTGTGTGTGTGTGTGTGTGTGTGTGTGTGTGTACTTTTGATATAATCAATCATGCATTTGGGTCTGATGTGTCAAATGAAGATTTAAACTTGATTCCTACAGCAGTTGTACAAAAAAAGATATACACGGTTATTTCCCACCTAGCACATTAGCCATCAAAATATTTATGTCCGTAGTTGACACGGCAGTTGATCTATACTACCAGTGTCCTGTTTAAATCACTGTTTAAACTTGATAGTCTTTTCACACTCAAAGTTTTACGCCAGAGGTACAATGGGTATTATCAGGTTTGCCGGTTAGCTCATCATTTGGACTATACACACGGCAATGTAAATAGAGTCCTCTGAATGCACGTGAACCCCAGGCTTCAGCAGAAAAGAAGTTGGAGAGAGCACTTCTGATTCAAGGGCCATGTTTCAGTCAAATAATCCATTGACCCCCGTTTGCGCAATTTACTGTTTCTAAGCTCTGAATGCAAAGATTGATGAGATGCAAGCAATAAACAAAACTCTCAACCCTGTTTGAGATGGGTTTCAATTAGCTATTTCATGAAAGGGGTTCTTTTCATTTATGGGCTTATTTATTTTTCTCTGCAGGAGTTAGATCCCTGACAGAGAGAGATGCTCTGTTTGTCATCAGTGTCAGCTGACAAGCCCCGGCTCTGTCTGCTCGGCTCGCATGGCTGCTCTGACAGCTGTTTAGTCTAGTGTTGTCTTTCAGGCTCAGGCACCACAGACATGAATACAGGAACATTTACCACTCACGATTGCCATGCACACAAACGACATGTCCACGCAGACGCACACATGAATAGAGAAACGGAGGGAAACAGACGAGGAGGGAGATGGAACGAGCAACCATTAGTAAAACAGCCTTACAACCAAATAATAGGATTATGATAGAAATAGGACTGTAATTTTCAGTTTGTTTTGGCCTCGGTCTGTCATCTTTTAAAATGAAAACATGGCAGACAAGCCAGGCAAGGAAATGTTCCAAATATTAGCCAGTTTACTCTACTACCCCCCCCATTCTTCCTCTGGTCTGTTATTTACATCAACAACCGTCTGTTGTCTTGACAGATTAGCGAACCTTGACTCTGGCTAGGAGATGGCTCCTGCTATCTTGGAGTCCATTTGTGTGTCTGTCTATCTGCTCTGCTAGAAGGTTGAGGACTACGGCATCTGTCTGGACAACTGCCAGACAGATGAGAGGCTGCTGACTTAATGCCTAGTCTTGTCTTTTTAACTACTCGGCTTTTTAGTCGGAGGTGTTCATGAAAATACACACTCTTATGGCTGTATTGGTAGCTGTGTGTGTGTGTGTGTGTGTGTGTGTGTGTTTAATGGTTGGTAAATTTGTTCTTGGACTCCAGGGTTCACATTTGATTTCTGTTAACGGGATTGATCTATACTTATATAGATACATGGCCCTGTATACCTGCAGGGTGCTGCATGCATTTGCTGCTCAGAGGAGAAGTTCTCACCTTGGGGTAGGTGCGGACGGTAATCGAATATCATCATTTATCATCTTTCAATGGGATTAGGGGCCACCGTAGCTCACTGGTAGAGTGTGTGTCAGAAACGGACATGTCCGGTGCCGTGGGTTCAATCCCACCACTGGGCGACAGGAAGGGCATCCAGCCTTAATTCCCCATGCTCCATCTACTTAGGTCCGTGTCCACCCCCACAATGTGGGGACTAATAGGGACACGTAAAAACAAAACAAAAAGTTTCAGTTGTAGTGGGTCAGGGTGGAAGTCAGATATTGTCACGTCGAGGTACACACTCTTGTTCACCTAAAACTATGATTATGACAATTTATCACCTAAATCTTCTCACAAATATTTGAGAGTTAGGAAAAAAGATTTTGACATCATACTGGAAATTAATACAGCTCACTGTGAAGAACCACAGTTGGTACGTCGCTTTGAATAAAAGCATCTGCGCAATTAATTTGTTACATTATGTAACATTGCAAGTCAATATTCTATTGTTGTATGTCAGCAGATGTTGTCATATATTTCAATATGATGTAAAATCCCCTGATTATTGGGATAATCATAGTCTAATGAGACTGAGGTACTGCCACGATTGTTTACCTGCATCACTTACTCTCATATCCCGTTAAAGCCGCACCATCTGTCCACTGCACCTTTACTGCGGTTTTGCCGATGATGTTTTTGCACCTGGCAGGTTAAATTGTACTTTACTTTGTCCATCCATCCATTGTCAACCACTTACTGAGGGGCGGCATAGCTCAGTGGGTAGAGCGGTCGTCTGACAATCAGAAGGTTGCAGGATCGATCCCCGGTCCTGCATACAGCATGTCGAGGTGTCCTTGAGCAAGACACTTAACCCCTAACTGCTCCCCGAGCGCCATATGTTGGCAGCTCACTGCTCCTATACAATAGGATGGGTCAAAAATGCAGAGAAATCCAGATTTTCCCTTGTGGGACTGATAAGGGAATCATTCTATCCTTCTTCTTCTACTACCATTATTACCACTACTACCACTGCTGCTACTACTACTACTACCACCACTACTACTACTACTACTTCAAATACTACTACTACTACCATTATTACCACTACTGCTACTACTACTACTACTACTACTGCTACTACTACTACTACTACTACTACTACTACTACTACTACTAATACTACTACTACTACTACTACTACTACAACTACTACTACTACTACCATTATTACCACTACTGCTACTACTACTACTACTACTACTACTACTACTACTACTACTACTACTACTACTACTATGACTACCACTTCTTGCTGCTCCAATCAGGGGTCACCACAGCAGATCATCATCTCCATCTCTTCCTGTCCTCTACATCTTCCTCTGTCACACCAGACACCTGCATGTCCTCCATCACCACATCATAAACCTCCTCTTTGGTCTTCCTCTTCTCCTCTTGCCTGGCAGCTCCATATTCACCATCCTTCTCCCAGTATACCCAGTATCTCTCCTCCACACATGTCCAGACCATCTCACTCTGGTCTCTCTTACTTTGTCTCTAAACCATCCAACCTGAGCTGTTCCTCTGATATACTGGTTCCTAATCTTGTTCTTCTTCATCACCCCCAACATAAATCTCAGCATCTTTAACTCTGCCACCTCCAGCTCCACCTCCTGTCTTTTCATCAGTGCTACTGTTTCCACATCATACGAAATAGCTGCTCTCACTACCATCTGGTAAACCTTCACTTTCACTCTTGCTGTTACCCATCTGTCACAAATCACCCCTGACACTCTTCTCCACCCACTCCACCCTGCCTGCACTCTCTTCTTCACCTCTCTTCCGCACTCCCCATTACCATTGCCCATGTCATCATAAATAATGAATATGAGACAACTTACCAATGATGTTTTCATCCAGCCCCTGAAAACACCCCAGTCAGCACAGTCCAAACACATATGAAGATCCTCCATACAGCTTCACTGGTCCATCTCTTAGATGTCCTAACAGCAGGTTTAGAGGGGGTTTATTTCATGGAATCAGGTGGACCATGACACGGTCAGAGTGTCCCAGTGCAGCGTAGGGGACTGCATGAGAGGCACTGTAGATTGAAGTGTAACTCTTATCTAAAGCGTTCTCCTCCCTGGTCAGGCATTTAATCAGCTGATGGTGTTGAGGTTGATCATGGATGACATTCCCTTTGTTAAAGTCACCAAGGACAATAAGACCAGGGTCCGGATGTCTGTGCTCTACTCACAATATCTGTTTGGGTGGAGTCTGCACGTTGGCCTGTGGTGGAATGTAAACACCTGCTGGAATGAACGAAATGAACTCACAGGGGAAGTAAAAGGATCTAAGATGATGAAACAAGTTCCCTCAACTCAAGAACAGTGCTGCAGAATTGCTGCAGATAATCCTGGATTATCTTTTTTTTTTACACCGTTGTCATTATGAAAACTGCAAAGGGAAAAAAGAAATACAGCAGACGGACAGCTCGCTTCCCAGCAGCCCAACTCAGAGTGGCAGGGGTCCGATTAATGGCTGGAATCAATGAAATGCAAAGTGGCCACAGTGCCCCTGCTGATGCTGTTTTTCTGCATACGATGAGAACCCAAAGGCAATAGTGGGAGCTTGTCTCTGCTCTGCAGAAGACACAGACGTGGTCTGAGTTTGACTGATTTCTTTTTCTGCAGTCAAGACACAAAAGCAAACTTTATGTAAAATATTCAGCTAAATAACAAAATTGGATATTGAGTTAGGCAGATTGGGCCCAACGTGGACTCCTTTGTAACTGGAGAGAACCAGTGGCCTGGGGTAGCTGCGCACTGTGCCCCCCTGCTGTGCCCCCCTGCTGTGCCCCCCGCTCACTCCGCTACAGCGTATGTCTTGCTTTTAGGTTTGTTAAGACTTGGGTTTGGGAAGGTGGGGACGCGATATGCTTGATTGTTTTTAAAAAAGTTCTCCCTTGAAACATTTTTGGAGAAAACAAAGGTAAAAGAAATATTTTGCTGAATGAGCTGCAGTAAGGGAAAGGAAGTTGAATGTGAATTATATACTTAGCCCTAGAGAGCAGAGCAATGGTTATAGTACAACATTAGTGATAGTTGAGAACATTTTTAAAGGGAACTCCATCAGTCTTTACTGGTATGTTTATTGGCCGCCTTCAGCTGTGCTGGAATGGGTCAAGTAAGGTAACAGATGGGTCATAAAGTTGGAGTATGGTAATGTAAGACAGTCATGGAGGCAGACAGGCAGGCAGGCGGGGAGAGCGGTTGCAAGCATCTGATGCAGACAGCGGTGAATATGGTGAATGACCAGAGGGCCAGATTTCTTATGAAATTTGTTGGCCTTTCTCAAAGTTCAGTCTGTCAGACTAGAGCTCATGCTTTTCACAGCAGGACTGTTCCCTCTCTCTCTCTTTATTCTCTCCAATAAAAAAACAGGGGGGGGTGATGTACGACGGAGGAAATATGGACTGATGACCCAAAACATTACAACCACTCACAGGTGAGCCAAATAACGTTGATCATCCTGAACAAGGGAACGTGTTGAGGTCTGGGTAGTTTAGATAGTAACTAACCCAAGGCCCGTTGATGTGTGAGGACAGCAAAGCCTTTCCTGTTCTGTCCAAACTAACAGGGGTCTTGTACAGTCCATACCTGGATGGCTCGGCCCTGTTATGGCAGCACACGGAGGACTTCAGTGTCTATGGAAATATACACAGGGGAGGGGGTGACATGCCATCTGCTGTTGTGCTGCAGGCATGTTTAGAGTTGTCTTTTTGTAGTGCAGGCTATATCTGTTTTAATTTGGTTATCTCTACTCCTCCAGTCTCTCTCTCTCTCTCTCTCTCTCTCTCCTTCAGCCTGTGTCCAAAGGCTTGGTCCCTTGTCAGTTCACATCAGATCTACCCTGTGAGCCCGTAAGCCTGATACCTGCATTTACAAATGCTCACAAACAGAGACTTTGGTACACAAGCAGGGACAGCCACACACACACACCACATGTATGCTTATGCAAACATGAAATGTCATGGAAAAATGACAACAAAAAAACCATACAGAAACCGACACACACACCAACTCCAGGACCCCGTGACACCTTCTGAGAGAGAGAGAGAGAGAGAGAGAGAGAGAGAGAGAGAGAGAGAGATGTCTCC
Source organism: Regalecus glesne (assembly GCA_900302585.1). NCBI lineage: Eukaryota > Metazoa > Chordata > Actinopteri > Lampriformes > Regalecidae > Regalecus > Regalecus glesne. The sequence continues at coordinate 9,575 of OMLC01059972.1, forward strand.
TGCTCGGCCGTGGTGGTATTAAAACGTCAGTCGAGACGAGAGGCGTGTTCGTCACTAATGCCCTCTCTAGCGCGCAAGCAAATCACGGCACAGCGTCGGCGCTCGCTTGGCCCAGTGGCCGAGGAGAGGACCGAGAGAGAGAGAGAGAGGTGACCCTTAATGACTGAGGTTAGACAGCCATGTGAGCTCTGTATCAGCAGACAGGAGTTATCAGAAGGAGATGAAGCTGTCGTGACAGAAAACACAACAAGTGACTCTTCTATGGATGGGGAAACTCATTCACACTAAAACTGAACCCAGATACAGGGAGAGATAGAGAGGGAGGGGTAGCGGTTCGGGACAGATCAGGCTACACGATAAGCACTGCAGCAGCCTGATAAGAGAGGAGGCCAAAAGGGAGGATTTGACTGAATAAGAAAGAATTATGTTTGTCCAAATCCACCTCCCTACCCTGGCCAATGCTGCAGAGGTTTAGTCACCGTAACCGTCGAATGTTATTCCAGGGATCTCTATGGGATCTCTATGCTTGCATCTCCCTGCTCCCTGGCACATTAATTGGATAAGCGAGTTGAAAAAGCATCATTTAGAGGGCCAAGAGGCTTTCCCATCAAGCGTAAAGAAAATCAATGTGGTTTGCTATCTTCTATCTTGATCTGTGACTATGGCCCCCACACCCCTGGTGAATCACAGGGTGATTTGAGCACAACATTGGAAGATTAAGTAGCTCTTCAACTGAGTGTTTTTGTGTGTGTGTGTGTGTGTGTTTGTGAGACATAGAGCGAGAGAGAGAGAGAGCGAGAGAGAGCGAGAGAGAGAGAGAGAGAGTGAGAGAGAGAGTGAGAGCGGAGGCATGTGTAAAGGTGCACGCATGTGTGTATGCACAAATAGAACATCTTCAAAAACCCTCTGGTGTACGCCCGCATGCATGTGTGAGAGCATGAACTGTATAGATCTATCCATTTGGCTGTGAGTGTGCCCCTCTGGATGAATAATCTGTTTTCTCCCCCCCCCATTCGTTTCGAAAGCTATTCTTGGAGTGACCTTCTAGACGCTGTAGCGTGCAGCTCTTTTTGTCTATGTGCACCGGCCTGTGTGATTCAGTTTGAGTCCAGAAAGCCCAGGGACACATCAGTAGCCCCTTCCCCATTATGGAACTCCACAGTTTGCAGAGGATTCCTTGACGGGGCAAATCTTGGAGGTATTGTGCGAAGGGAAGTGGCTGAGCAAGGGAAATAGCAAGCGAAATAAACACATACACACAGAGACACGTGCGGGCACCCACGTATACATATGTGGAGATATAAAGTCACTCTTAGATTGAGGGCTTTAGCGGAGGTTCCTCCACATATAGTGGTGAAGAGTGCTTTATCATCTTTACTTTAGTCCTCAGGAGCTGCACATAGGGACCCGGGGCTCTGGGAAAACAAATAACCCTCCATCAAAAATGGTCCCATGAATCCAATATGCTACTCAGCTTGATCTGTAAAGGATACATCGGTGACTACAACTGAGGCCTTGGTTTTGCAGTTTCAGTCTTTTTGCATGTTGGTCATAATATTGTCTTCTCACTGTCTTCATTGTGGGGACACTGGGCCACAGCTCTACAACACTATCTTATGGCTCCACAAATCATGATCCTTAAGCCTTCCTCTTCGGTTACACAGCCTCCCATTAGAGGAAGGCTGCACTCAGTTGTCTAATAATCAGAAGATTTGGTGGGTCGATCTCTTCAGAATGTGTGCCCTGCAGTGGACCTCCCATAATCTCCAAAAAGCAGCCGGCAACTAAAATGGCATCGTAATTGGTATACAGTAGGGAAAAAACAATGAAAATAAGACCCATGTGGGAAAAATGGGAGTTGTCCTTTCAGACAACTGTCCTTTCATGAAGCAGTGTATTAGTGCATTACTCTCAGTAAAGGGGGCTGCGGTAGCTCAGTGGAAGAGTGTGTGCTTCGGGAAATGATGAGTAACACGTTGTGGGTTTGAACCCATCGCAGGGTGTCATGTATGGCCTCCGGCATGAATCCCCTTCTCACAGCCAGAGAGGTGGGTGTGCTAACAACCCATCACTTGGGATCCTATGCATGTTCTATGTGTTTTTCAACTATTCTTATCAATCTCCACTCTGCTTTTCTTTCCTTCCATGGTTCAAAGACACACATGTAAGGGGAGTTCTCCATGGACGTAAATTGATTTGAGGGATTCTATGCATTTGTAGTTCCTGTGATGGACTGGTGACCTTTCCCACGATGTCTCTGCCTTTTACCAATTGCCTGTGGGAAAATGCTCCTCTCCCCCACATGCCTTACACCCCACACCAGTAACCCTGATAACTGGGTTGCACTGGTAAAGAGAATGAATGAATAAAGCGTCATTATTGTTTTTATTATTCCCCATATTCCCTGAATAGACCGCAAAATGTGTCTTTTCCTACCTGGCTTTATTTATATTGAGTATCAGAACTGCTTTGGTGTCTGGTGAGGGTTCGTTGTGACAGGTGAAACCTTTTGTTTGGCTCGATACATCCAGAACTCGCCCTCCATCAAGGTTGCGTCTCACTGTAGTAGCAATATCAACCAGCGAGGCCATGCTTTGGAGAAAATCCACTTACGAAGGGGGAGAACAGGCATGTGGCATTATTGTCTTAGCGTCTGGAGGATTGTGAAATCTCCCAGCGAAGGTGCTGTAATGGGGGTGAGGTGTGGATGGATTCGAGGGAAGAAAAACCAAAGCATATTAGGGGATCGGTGTTATCAAATTCTTTGAGAGAATCGTGCCAAAGAGACAGGAAGCCTCGTCACTGTCTGACCGCTTTAATCGAGGAACGTCGGTGAGAGACGGAGAGCAATGAAACCAAAATGTCAATGCTTTTTTTCCCCCCTCGTCGTCACTGGGACAATACATCGCTAACCAAATAAAACCTTGGTGACAACACGTACATCGTGAGTCAGGCAGGAATTAGGAATGTTTGCGTTGCAGTTGGCCGTGTCCCTGTCTGTGAGACGGGACCTTCCGCATTCCTTAAGGCATTTTCAATTATAGTGATGAAAATATCAACCCGGAACAAAACGGAAGTGGTTCATGGACAGACCCAGAGTGGGACTCCTTTTCTTTGTTTTCCAAGAAAGAAATTAGTTTCAATAAGCCGATAGTTTGGTTGTGGAGTTGCATCATCTCCAAATCAGCAGTGCACAGCAGCTATGTGCGAAGGTAGACCCTGATACCAATATCCATGCATGGAGGTCCAGAAAGTCCAACTGAGATGGATTCCGTGAAATCAGGAATAAGATAAATTCATAGTCACCACTATATGATTTTCAGTGACAGGTTACTGCGTCCAAGCTCTTTGAAGGAGCGTTTCTGCACGTCTTTCCTTCCCACAGCTGTCAGACTCCATAACCAGCACTGCTCCCCAAGTAGACCAAATTCACTAGATGAACAACTGGATCACATTCCATTTAGTTTACTTCTCACTCTGTTTTTTCCCGTTCATTCTGTATAGACTGTTCCGATTTCCCCCTTGTTGAAATTGCAGTTGTATGTTAAGCCTTAGATTTGATGCCTCTCTAATTGTGCCTTCTACTTTGCTGCTGTAACACTGTAATTTCCACAGGTGGAAATATTGGTAAACTTGACTGTCAAACATGTCAAAGCCCATAGTGCCGCTCTGCAGCTATAACAGTTGATTTCTGTAATCTCGCCCTGGCTCCACTTTTCTCTCTCTCTTTCTTTTGTGTCTGGGTGATTGTCATAATGGGCAGGGGCAGACGGAGACAGAAGACACTCTGACTCAGCCAGAATCTGCCTTTGTGAAGTACAATACCAATTTAAAGCCATCCTCCTGCTCTCCCCTTAAGTCCTCACGCATTACAATCTGACACACGGACCAGGGGGGTGAACGCTCCCACGTTTGGTTTCCCTCCTGGTTTCACCCAACATGTCTTTATCTATTTTTGTCATGTCCCTATGAGCTAATACCCTCCATCACAAATGCAAGCTCTTTATGTTCCCTATCGGTCTTTTTCGTTTTCCCTCTCTACGTTTTAGCATTTCTCAATTTCTTTTTTCTCCTGCTGCCTTTTGCAAAACAAGATTTTTTTGGTTTTATTCCTGTGCCCCAGTTTTTTGCTCTCTCTCTCTGTCTCTCTCTCTGTCTCTCTCTCTCTCTCGCCCTCTCTCAGTTGACAGTCTAATAAGCCCGTAATTAACACCTGGAAACCTGGGGATGGTGATAGGCCATAGGAAAAGAGATTGCTCTGGGAAAGCAAGCCTCTTGTTTTCCTCCCCATCGACCACCACCTGCATATTAAAAACCTCCTGCGGTGCACAGCAGCGGAGTTAAAGGAGCTCAGAGAGGGATACTGGGAGCAATAAAGG
>OMLC01059977.1:6143-17158 GCA_900302585.1 Regalecus glesne
ACATCAGGCATTCTGTACGTCAGTAACAGAGCAGAGAGAGAGAGAGAGAGAGAGAGAGAGAGAGAGAGAGAGAGAGAGAACAGGAGCGACAGATGAAAAAATGGGAGGATGTGGGCAATCGAAAGGAAGTAGGCCGCCATTACAATATAACAAAAGATCAGAGAGAGAGAGATATTTCCAGAGGAGAAAAACAATAAGACGAATAAGAAGGCTGATAAAGTGTGTGTGTAAACATACAGATGCAACAAAAACAGACACAACAAAATATTGCAAAGTCCTAGTAAATGCTTGGCTACCACAAGCAAGAGTTATATTCCTGCAGTAAACAATCACACACACACACACACAAGTTTAATTGGCTCTTTTCCATGAGAAAGGGAAGGATGTAGAAAATGGCAGAACACACAGAAGAGGGAGGGTGGAAACGATGTTGCACTCAGCCTGGCAACAGGAGTGCATTCGACAGACACACACCCACACACACCCACACACACACACACACACACCCACACACACACACACCCACACACACACACACACACACACACAGACACACACACACACACACACACACGCATATTCACAGTAAAGCATGCACATATACATGACCTGCCATTTGCCAGGCCCAAACAATTCAGAAGATAAGTTAACAAGCACAGAAAAGGTATGTAAGTGGATAACATGTTGGGGATAATTTCAATTTACCCTTCAGTGAACATGCTTTTCTTTTCTCTTAACTTCAAAGTGGTGTTGATTATTCCTTCATGGAACTAAGCTCAATGGAAAATGGAAAGTGATCTGGTTGTCTTTGCTTCAGCAGTGTTAACAATAATTCCACTTGGAAACGCTAGGGAGGGGGCAAGTTGAGAATGGTAAATTGACTCATTTCAATACAGTGCTTTTCTAGTCTAGTGACGACTTGAAACACATTATATGAATGGTTCACATTTATATGAGTGGGGGGTTATAAGGCTGGATGTTCTTTCCTGACACTCCACAGTGGGATCCAACCTGCTATGCTTAACTTGGAAGCACACACTCTACAGCTGAGTTGTCTATAATCACTTTAAAAGGAAATATCATTATATTCAAGCGTTCACAGGCCCTTATCTGCACTTTTTTCTCCTCTCACTCACCTCTCTCTATGGGGGTGAATGTCAAATTAAACACTGTATCTAGTATTTGGATTTGTTTGGGTTTTTTAAGGGATTCCCCCCACACACACACACACACACACACACAATTTTCCAGCATTGACAGTGATAGCAAAGAAACAGGAAAGGCAGATGAGTGACAAATACAAACCCAGGCTGCTATGGTAAGGATATGTGTGGTATACACTCTACCAGATGATCCACTAAGGTACCTCAAACCCCATACCTTACTTGGATAGTTTAATATGTCCCTCACATACTATATATAAACATCCCTACCTGGCCAAACCCAACTCAAGATTTTTCAGAGAAGTCTTGGGAGTCCACTGTGAATTTCAGCATATGCCCAGTCTTTACTTTTTATATAATAATAATGATCTCTTATAGCAACAGTGCACATCAATGAACACTTAGAATGTAAATACACCAGATTTAGCCATAAAGCTGATTTCATGTTTTCTCTTGCGGTTAGGAGCTCTGTTTTACTCAAGGACACTCCAACGCACTTTCTGATAGAACTGGGGACCAAACCAACAATCTTCGAATTACTAGACAACTGCCCTACCTCCGGAGCTATGCCAATCCATAAGATTTAAGCTATGCCCCCATATGACTTCAATTCTGAAAAGAGGTTTCCAGTTATGCAGCATTTTCTTAAACATTTCCCAAAAGTTGCAAGAAAGTTCCAGCAATGTTGCTCCTAATAACCCACACAAATCAAGCTGTCATGTACACTGGAGTCAAGTCGGCTGCATCAACAGCAGATTTTTTCATTAAGGGCATCCTAGTTTCAATGCGAATTCAACTCATCTGGAAACACAAATTCACACGCATGTTTTTACACCACACACTGATTGATTCATTTTACCCTGACGCACCATGATGTTGCATCTTGGGAAATGTCACCCTACTTTCCTGAAGAGGCTCTTACCAATGTTTATCAAAATGATATTCAAGAGAATTCAAGGGGAAATTTAAAAGGGGACTACCATGGTAGTCCAGCGATGTTGAAGCTAAATATCTATCATCCTCATTATTTATATCAGGCAATATGACGAGCTGATAATTGCAAATACTTCTTAAAGGACCTGTTGTGAAACAAGGGAAATGCCCTAGGTTGAATGAAATGCCACTGAATCATCTGTGCTTGCATGCCCCACAAACGGAACACATCCAGCCAAATGAGTCATATCAAATGAATATCAAACGGAAAAGAAACCAAGCATGATTTTCCATCTAACCATTGTGACTGGCAGTATTTGGAAACATAAGCATCTATACAGTCGTCTATACAAAAAGGTTCACATATACACACAAATGTGCAAACAGAAGCCCAAATACACACACATGAGCACACCAAGAGTACGCAGGGAACAGACAGTCTCCTTTCATCAATGAGTCACCACATCACTTAAGTGATTTAGCACAAGATCTACATCTCCTTAGGAATGGTACTCACTGCTCCACTTCAACACACTGAACCTAAAATACTTTATCCAACCTAAACCCTATACTCATGTGAGGCTTAGCCAATTATGCCCCACTAACTTTGGACCTCCGGCCGGGGTTGGAAACGGCGCAGCCAGAATTCGAACACAAAACTGCATGATGCAGAGATACACTGAACCTTTTTATTTTATCAACAAGTTAAGTTGTTTTTTACTCATTTGGCTGGTCTTGAAACTTTTTTTTTAATTCTAAACTGACTTGCACAATCTAATATTGTTAGACAAATACAAAAATGGAATTGTTTAATGTTAAAAATTGAATTGAAAATAATGTACAAGAGGGCTTCATTGGAATTGGGATCCCACACATCCCATGGGGCTCAATGCAAATCTCATGGGAGCAGTCAGTTTTAAGTTTCCTGGGAGTTGTAAAAAAAAAAAGTTGATCCCAGGACTTAGCTAGCACTAACCAGGAGCAGAAGGATCGAGTCCACAAATGAAGATGATAACAAGAACAAAAGCGGCTCATTACAATATAATACAAAAGAAAAGCAAGGCAAGACGGACATTTTCAGAAGAAAAAAACGGAAACTATCGGAACTTAGTTGGTTGCGTCAAATGTGAAATAGTGTTGATTTACAATGGGTACAAGTCTGAATCCGGTGGGTTGAGGTGACAAACCTGCTCTGTTCTACCTGGTGGCAATTTCTCCTTCACTGATAAAGTGTTTATGTCTACTTTCCACTTGCTACTATGACAATGACAATTTTCCCCTCATGGGACTAATAAAGGAATATCATATTTTATATTAATCAAGATACTACTGAGCTAGGTGTCACACTTCACTGTGCAGATATTCAGCTGGATGACCCTATTGCCAGGGATTAGTTACCACCTTGAGGGGTCTAAACAAATGTTCTAAAGTAAATAAGATGTATACATACAATATAATTTGCCCCACAATAGGTGGGATTTCAACTCGCAACATCACGCTCATTAGTTCCTGAAGAGCAGAATCTACAACTGAGCTACCGCAGCACCCTGCTCTGGAATAATAGTAATTATTGCAATCCTTCAATACACAGTCAGGGGGCCACGCATGGTAGCTCTATAGCAGAGCATGCACTTTGAGAACTGGTGAGCCAGACACAGCGGGCTCAAACCCACTGAAGAGAGGCAGGCTATAGGCCTCTGTGTGCTGAACCCGAGTAAGATGGACTGACAATGGAAAGATTACAGATGAAGGCCGTTTGTTGGACAGAACAGATATTATTGTCCACCCCCAAAAATAAAATGAATGGATGACTGTTGCAACTGATGCAAGCAGCAAGTAATGACAAATTTCGTTACAACTAATTACTTTAAATGGAATAAGAAGAAATTCTATTTGTCATGGTACATACATACAATGAACAATTTTCTCTGCATTTAACACATCCTGTTGTATAGGATAGGTTAAACACCTCATCTCACACTGTTGTTCATAACCCCCCACTGGCTCCCAGTTGCTGCCCACATTATTCAAAACCTTGATCCTCAGTTACAAAACAGCAACTTAAACAGCTCCAGCCTACCTGAACTCTCTCATTCAGATCTACTCTCCCTCCCACTCTACACTGACAATGAGAGACGTCTAGTGCTACCAACACAACAGAGCCCAAAGTCACTGACTAGACTCTTCTCATCTGTAGCTCCCCGGTAGGGGAGCAAGTTACCAAACTCCATTCAATCCACTGAGTCACTCTCAATCTTTAAGAAAAAGCTAAAAACCACCTAGCTCATCTGTGAACACCTCTGCACTTGAACCTCACTTGATGGACTTAATTCATGGTAAGGGGCAGATTCTACTTCTATGTTCATTGCCTCTTGGCACTCCTTGATGGCACCTATATCCTGTTGAATTCAAGCTTAGCTTTGGGGCTTTACTCATATTGTTCACTCCTGAATAGACCCTCACTTGTGTTTTACTAACTCTCAAATTACATCAATTTGGATAAAAGTATCTGCTTAGTGGAATTGTAACATTGTATAGGGGGTCACAGTGGCAGTATATCCACTTCCGGAACTGACAAGCCAGATGTTGCAAGTTTGAACTCACCAAAGGACATCAGGGAGGGCATCTGGCTTTGATGCCTAATGCTCTATCTATGTCTGTGTCCATCCCCACAACGTGGAGACTAATGGTGACATGTAAAAAATGGACCTGCACATTATATAGGAGCAGTGAGCGACTGCAGCATCTGGGAACCAACTCCAGTTCTTTAACATGCACCAGGAGGAAACCTACGTAAACATGTGCATAACATGCAAACTCCACACAAAAGGGACCTGGGAAGACCTGGGATTCAAACCCAGGACCTTCTTGTGGTGAGGTAACAGTGCTAACCACTGGGACACTATGCCCCCGAAAAACAGCAGAGAATGCAGAGGTATGTGAAGCAGCCAGCAAGTACTGAAAAACCTTATGTTTGCAACTTACTGCAAATGGAATAAGGATGAGGTTTGGATAAACTTGAGTGTGTTTGTAAGCGATGTTAATATCCATCTGACCAGCAGTGAAATAGGAAAGTAGTGCATGTGTGTGCACACGTGTGTTCAAAAAATCCAGTCATTTGTACTTTTAAGGCCAACCTGTCCTGTACAGGGCACTGAGAGACAATGAGCACAAAAAATAGTAAGGTGGAAAAAGCTAGTGAGGACGAAAGAGGGGAGAGGAGAACCCACAAAGGAATTTCATTCTCTCTTGCCTTATATGATCTATTATTAATCCAATTTCACATGGACTCTTACTTTTTGGGTGGGGGCTAGAAAAATCACATTGAGCAAATTAATGAGGTAAACGTAATGATCTGAGATGATCAAAAGATATCGGTGTTGGGCAAAGTATAGCCACCAATTAGTAAAACAAGCGCAGGAAAGGGACTTAAATATGCACCACCGCGCCTGATGAAAAGACAGGGTCAGAGAGAGTGGACTAATTTCACAAATGAAACGATGTGCGCCAACATGTACATGCGGGTCTGTGTGTGTGTATGTGTGTTCTGGCGGCGATGGGGAGGAGGAAAAGAGGGAAATGGGAAGGGGGGTGCATATGCGGGTCATGTTTAGATTCCCCCTGGGTCTGTGAGCAGAGAGAGAAGGGGGAGACGTCCCACAAGAGCAGGGGGAAGAGGAGTTGGCTTTACTTTGATAACAATAATAAGGTAGCACTGCGTCCTCTTGCCCGCTCTCTCTCCATTTTTTTTTCGTCTTACTTTGGCACAATAAGTGCTGCTGATCTCGTTTGATCCAAGAATGAAGCTTGTTATGTTTTTGAAGAGTTTGATTCACAAAGGATTGGGGGAAAAGTTAGGAAAAGGCGGCCTCTGTCCGACTTGGACTTTAGTTCATTAGTAAAGCCTCAAGGAGTGTGCTGCCTTTCCTTTTTTCCCTTCCTCTTCTTTGTATGAGAGAGGGAGAGAGAGAGAAGAGAGAGAGACATAGAGGGAGAAGATAGAGAGAGAGAGAGAGAGAGAGAGAGAGAGAGAGAGAGAGAGAGACCCTCCAGTGCCACTTACACCAGTGTAAACAGGCCTGTTGAGCTGCAGAGAGGCGCGAAATTCTGCCCCATCTCTGATTTACGACCTTTGGGAGCAGTCACACTCATGGAGTGCAACTTGATATGCCCTCTGGGTCTCTGCTACACTCATTTAGCCAGACCTGCTCACTGCCCCACGAAGGACGACCCGCGCGTGACTGATTCCACCTGCACTGACCTTCACTAGCACCAGGCAGCCCCGGCCCACACCAGGCCTGCCTTGTTCTCACTCATCATCAAATGGCTTTAAATATTCTGCCTTTGCTGCACCTGAGCACCACTCAGTCTGATTCCCTGATGAAGATAGTGCCTCTTGGATTGGATGCCCTGCAGGCTCCGTGCAGTCATTGCTGACACACGTCGGGCTGTGTAATTCTGTGAGACGAGCCCTGGTTGGGCTAAGTCAGGAAGCGTGGTAAGGTTGGGAACCAGGCCTGCTCCGAGGGGCAGGATGTGAACAGTAATGTGACAGATGGGCGTGCTGTGAGCAGATAACTAGGAATTGCTGAAGGAGAACGCGGGAGTGGCTTTGGAGGCACACGCTAATATCAGGGGGCTCTCATTACAACGTTGCATCCACAGCCAGCTTTGGTGACTCGTTCTTTTGACTGCGGATCCTCCTGCTGCGGTGAACACTCTGAAAGGGGGTGAACCAAGAGTCTCCCATGCTCAACTCTGACCCAGGACTCGTCTGGGGGTTCTCGCGAATGTTAAAATCCAGAAGATGTGGAAGGGCCGGCAGAGATTTGTGTCTTTTTAACTCTCGCTTGGGACGGCGTGCAACAAGGAGAGCGAGATGTTCATGCTCGGCTCTGCCAGTGAGGATCGATGGTTTCTGGCTAAACTGAGCTGTTCTGCCCTCTAGCGATGGATGAGTCCTTAGGGTGTCCAGACTGAACCCCACCAGGCTCTGGTGAGGGCTGTCCCACCTCGTAGTCCAGTGGGCCGGCCTAGCTCAGGAGGTAGGGCGGTTGCGTGGTGATCGTAGGTCGGCGGGTCCATCACCAGCCCCTGTGGAAAGCATGCGGAGGGGTCCTTGAGTAAGACTGTGGACCCCGGGCTGCTCCCCGAGCGCTGCACAGCAGCTGTGCTCACCGCTCCTGTAGAATGAGAGCTCCGTTTTACGGGTCACCATCAGTCCCCATGTTGAGGGATGGACACAGACCTAGATGGAGCTTGGGGGATTAAGGCCGGATGCCCCTGCCTGACGCCTTGTGGTGGGTTAGAACTTTCTGGCTCACCAGTTCTGGAAGCGTGCACCCCACCACTGAGCCACCCCTGTGCTGCTCCTATACGATATGCTGGGTTACATGCAGAGAGCGAATTCCGCCGAGCTCGGTCATGTGGTAGTAAGACCATATTGTTGGGTCAGATCATCTCCATCCCTTAGAGTTTAGACAACAGACCGCCAGCTTTGTAGAGCAGCACTGATGCTGCATCCTGCTCAGGGAGAGGGGCGGGGCACTGACTGTGCCTGGGCCAGAGATTTAGTGCCCTCACCGGGCCAGCCAGACTCTAAAGGGCCCTGGCCTTGGCGTGCCGGAGGGCTTTGGCAAAACATGTGTTGTAAATCAAAGTGTATCTTTCCTTTAGGAACTGATAGCATGAATCGACAAGTATTTTCTATTTTCACGCTTTTCCACTGTGAGCTGGTTTCCCCGCGCTGTCTTTGTCACTTTCACATCTTCAGCCGAGACGTATCGGTGTGGGATGTTCAAAGCCGGGGAGAAAGCATGAAAGAGCCGTGATTCACTCCCCCTCTGCCCGTGATTTCATCTGACGACATGATGCTATCTGGCAGGCTGGTGCAGCGGTCTGGCAGAGCTGATAAGCCCGTCTCAGAGCCAGTCACGTCCTCCAAGTTATTTCAGGTCAAATCCGAGATTTCCCACTGGTCTTCTTCAAGAATGCCAAATCCCTTCCCATCTCGGTCCATGCCACTTCCTGGTTCGGTGTTTGTGTGTCGCTTGGTGATATTTCCATGTGTTTGGGTGCACTCACATTACCTGTGAGTCATCTCTCCTCCCGTCAGCCTGACGTCACTGTGAGTACGCACGGGCACACGGGATTCGTCCTGCCTGCTGTCCCAAGAGACCCTTTCCCTCCACTGTCGACTCTCTCTCGTTCCGTTTAATGAAGAAAGCTGGTTGACGGAGTTCCTGGTTTTTGAGATGGGGGGGGTGGTTGAAGATGTGACTGAGTCCCCACAAGGCCAGTCATGCTAGAAGCAGCCTTGATGGACTAGGTGGCTTTTCTCCACCACCTCAGGTCATTTGGGTTTGGATGCTATTTATGCACCTCTCTGCTCAGGTCACCGTTTGAGCTGATCTGGAATGGCGGTGGTCTCTCATCCCTGTAGGGAGGAGGAGGTTGTGGACGCAGGCTCTTGCAGTTTCCCTGCTGTTGCCTCCGAGTCCGAGGAGGACCACATAGGAGGTAATTATCTCCCTGGTAGCCAAAACACCCCGGCCCAGTTATCCGGTTAAGTCCACCACAATCTCACCACAGCGTTTCCTCAGCGGGAAACTCCGCGGCTGGCTCGTGTGAAAACAGCGAGTGACCAGAGGTGAACTGGAGAACCTCGCTGGAGTCGAGAGGGTTTTAGTGGATCAGTAAGGTCACACATGCTGGTGCCTCCGTATCACCCTCCAAGACCACGAGTGGCTTTATCAGCGGCCGGTGAGGCCGATGTTATGGTCGTCCATCTGGTTGGAGCGTGGCTCATTATCGCTGTTTAACCTGACGGTTCAGAGGTTAGACTGAACGCCACACGGAGCCCCGCTGATTATAAAAGACTGTATTTTCTCGCCAGCCAGTGCAGGAAAGCCCCCCCCACACACACACACACACACACACACTTTTGTTTCAAACGCAGCACGAGTGACATTAGCCGGGCTCACCGTGGCCCGTAGTGTGTGGAGACCCATCACAGTGGAACTTGGCCTTGTGGAAGTGAGCCGGACAACAGCACTTAGGAGTTTGATGCCACGGACACGTTTTCATTTACCCCTCAGGGTCAAGAGGGTAGGCTGCAGAAGTTTCCCTTTATTAATCGTCCTGAGTGCTAGCATGTTAGTGTTTAGTATGCCTGAGATATAACTTGTCAAACAGTGGAGCTGACCCGAGCAGGATACGGGTCATCCCACACGTGGCGGGACGAGACCCCCGGACACCGCAGACGCCGAGTGATTTACTCTTCAAAGACGAGCTCCCGATAGTATTTCATCTGCATCTTAACCCCCCTTAACCCTCCGGCAGACTGTATATATCTGTGTGTCACTAGGGCGAACGGTCCACGCCGGATCAAATAAACAGCCTGCGCAGGTGAGGCTCCATGCCGCTGGCTGACTTCTCAGACCGGCATGTCCAGACAACAGACTTCACCCTTTGATTTGCCCGCCAAAACACGGGTGGAGCCCTCGCGTCCAGGCCAGGCTAGGAATACAAGCGGACGTGAGGAGGACACTGAAGGCTCAGAGCCGTGCGACAGATAAAACACGGAGGCCCGCGTGCCATCCGAGCAACACGGATCCGGCCATCGGGGCCTCTGGAGAAACGGGAGGCGGCTCCTGTCACCAGATCAGAACCGCTGAGCGAGTGTTGCAGGAGCAGAACTCGCGGCGGAGATTTGCAGGAGAGCCTAATAAAAGACTGGTGCCTTAAAGAGCCGTCCACCGGGGAGCTGCTCTGACGCTGGTGTGTCACCGAGCCTGGACGGCTGACTCCTGGAGAAAAGCAAGTGGGACTGCGGTGTGTGTTTTTTTTTTTCCCCCATGCGTTTCCTGTCAGGTAGCCGAGCTCTGACCTTGACGGTCCGTTGCAGCCGTGCAGGGAGGCTGCGGAGGAGGTGACTTATTTGTTTAAAAGCGGTGCTGCCAGCCACAGGGGTGCAATTTGACAACTGACTTTTGGCTCCCTCTAAATTAGCCAGACGTGGTCATGGCCCTGAAACACTGGTTTAATGACTACTCCCTCATTTCATGGTGGCAGCTAGCGAGATAACAACCTGTCCTGATTGTGTATACAAATTTCTGCTAGCAGAGATTGCAGGAGAAAACCTCCTGATATATCTCCCGGTCTGGCTGCTGGTTCACAGGAGGTGCAATTTGAGATGGAGGTCTCCAGTGACGGCCGTCTCTTAAAAGTCTAATCTGAAGCCAGGCGTCTCTCTTGGAGCCAGCAGTTGGCTGTTGTCTCGGACTGAACTCGGATTTAACTCCGGTCTACTACAGGCCCTAATCCACCACCCGGCCTCTGCCCAGGAGGGGGCACAGATAGCCGGCAGAGACGAGGAGAGAAAGCCAAGAACAAGGCAGAGTTGAGGGCCGGCTGAGAATGTACGGCTCTGTAATGACCAAACCCCTGTTTCCTTTCTACTGCGGTGGTCGGTGTTCAGGGCTCATGAGCGCAAGGGTTTGGAAATTAACTGAACGTGGAAGGAGTGACTAGAAGCATTTGTAAATACAATTAATGACTGGTATGATATTTATGACCACCCAGTGGCTTCAGCCAACCACTGCTATTATTGTTGGCTGCTCCCATCAGGGGTCTCCACAGCAGATCATCATCTCCATCTCTTCCTGTCCTCTACATCTTCCTCTGTCACACCAGCCACCTGCATGTCCCTCACCGCATCATAAACCTCCTCTTTGGTCTTCCTCTTCTCCTCTTGCCTGGCAGCTCCATATTCAGCATCCTTCTCCCAGTATACCAGCATCCTTCTCCCAGTATACCAGTATCTCTCCTCCACACATGTCCAGACCATCTCAGTCTGGTCTCTCTGGCTTTGTCTCCAAACCCTCCAGCCTGAGCTGTTCCTCTGATATACTGGTTCCT